>JAHLWY010001029.1:0-31868 GCA_020002185.1 Paraescarpia echinospica
TATACTGGCCTCTGATGCTTGAATGTGTATACTGGCCTCTGGTGCTTGAATTTGTATACTGGCCTCTGATGCTTGAACTTGTATACTGGCCTCTGATGTTTTAACTTGTATACTGGCCTCTGATGTTTGAACTTGTATACTGGCCTCTGATGCTTGAATGTGTATACTAGCCTCTGATGCTTGAACTTGTATACTGGCATCTGATGTTTGAACATGTATACTGGCCTCTGATTTTTCAATGTGTATACTGGACTCTGATGTTTGAATTTGTATACTGGCCTCTGATGTTTGAACTTGTATACTGGCCTTTGATTTTTGAACTTTTATACTGGCCTCTGATGCTTGAACTTGTATACTTGCCTCTGATGTTTGAATGTGTATACTGGCCTCTGATTTTTGAATGTGTTTACAGGCCTCTGATGCTTGAACTTGTATACTGGCCTCTGATGTTTGAATTTGAAAACTGGCCTCTGATGTTTGAACTTGTATACTGGCCTCTGATGCTTGAACTTGTATACTTGCCTCTGATGTTTTAATGTGTATACTGGCCCCTGATTTTTGAATGTGTATACAGGCATCTGATGCTTGAACTTGTATACTGGCCTCTGATGTTTGAATTTGTATACTGGCCTCTGATATTTGAACTTGTATACTGGCCTCTGATGTTTGAACTTGTATACTGGCCTCTGATATTTGAATTTGTATATTGGCCTCTGATGCTTGAATGTGTATACTGGCCTGTGATGTTTGAATTTGTATACTGACCTCTGATGTTTGAACTTCTATACTGGCCTCTGATATTTGAATGTGTATACTGGCCTTTGATGTTTGAACTTGTATACTGACCTCTGATGCTTGAATGTGTATAATGGCCTCTGATGCTTGAATGTGTATACTGGCCTCTGATGTTTTAATTTGTATACTGACCTTTGATGCTTGAACTTGTATACTTGTCTCTGATGTTTGAATGTGTATATTGGCCTCTGATTTTTGAATGTGTATACTGGCCTCTGATATTTGAACTTGTATACTGGCCTCTGATGCTTGAATGTGTATAATGGCCTCTGATGCTTGAATGTGTATACTGGCCTCTGATGTTTTAATTTGTATACTGGCCTTTGATGCTTGAACTTGTATACTTGTCTCTGATGTTTGAATGTGTATATTGGCCTCTGATGCTTTAACTTGTATACTGGCCTTTGATGTTTGAACTTGTATACTGGCCTCTGATGTTTGAATGTGTATACCGGCTTCTGATGTTTGAATGTGTATACTGGCCTCTGGAGCTTGAACTTTTATACTGGCCTTTGATGTTTGAACTTGTATACTGGCCTCTGATGCTTGAATGTGTATACTGGCCTCTGATGATTGAACTTGTATACTGGCCTCTGATGTTTTAACTTGCATACTGGCCTCTGATGTTTGAACTTGTATACTGGCCTCTGATGTTTGAACTTGTATACTGGCCTCTGATGTTTGAACTTGTATACTGGTCTCTGACGTTTGAACATGTATACTGCCCTCTGATTTTTGAATGTGTATACTGGCCTCTGATGTTTGAATGTGTATACTGGCCTCTGATGCTTGAATTTATATATTGGCCTCTGATGCTTGAATGTGTGTATTGGCCTCTGATGCTTTAACTTGTATACTGGCCTCTGATGCTTGAATGTGTATACTGGCATCTGATGTTTGAATGTGTATACTGACCTCTGAAATTTGAACTTGAATACTGTCCTCTGATGCTTGAATGTGTATACTGGCCTCTGCTGTTTGAGTGTGTATACTGGACTCTGATGTTTGAATGTGTATACAGGCCTCTGATGCTTGAATGTGTGTATTGGCCTCTGATGCTTTAACTTGTATACTGGCCTTTGATGTTTGAACTTGTATACTGGCCTCTGATGTTTGAACTTGTATACTGGCCTTTGATGTTTGAATTTATATACTGGCCTCTGATGTTTGAACTTGTATACTGGCCTCTCATGTTTAAACTTGTATACTGGCCTCTGATGCTTGAACTTGTATACTGGCCTCTGATGTTTGAATGTATATACTGGCCTCTGATGTTTGAACTTGTATACTGGCCTCTGATGCTTTAATGTATATACTGGCCTCTGATGCTTGAATGTGTATACTGGTCTCTGGTGCTTGAATTTGTATACTGGCCTCTGATGCTTGAACTTGTATACTGCCCTCTGATGTTTTAACTTGTATACTGGCCTCTGATGTTTGAACTTGTATACTGGCCTCTGATGCTTGAATGTGTATACTAGCCTCAGCTGTTTGAATGTGTATACTGGCCTCTGAAGTTTGAATGTGTATACCGGCCTCTGATGTTTGAATGTGTATACTGGCCTCTGGAGCTTGAACTTTTATACTGGCCTTTGATGTTTGAACTTGTATACTGGCCTCCTGATGCTTGATGATATACTGGCCTGTGATGTTTGAATTTGTATACTGACCTCTGATGTTTGAACTTGTATACTGGCCTCTGATGTTTGAATGTGTATACTGGCCTTTGATGTTTGAACTTGTATACTGGCCTCTGATGCTTGAATGTGTATACTGGCCTCTGATGTTTTAATTTGTATACTGACCTCTGATGCTTGAACTTGTATACTTGTCTCTGATGTTTGAATGTGTATATTGGCCTCTGATTTTTGAATATGTATACTGGCCTCTGATGTTTGAACTTGTATACTGGCCTCTGATGCTTGAATGTGTATACCGGCCTCTGAAGTTTGAATGTGTATACTGGCCTCTGATGCTTGAAGTTGTATACTGGCCTCTGATGCTTGAACTTGTATACTGGCCTCTGATGTTTGAATGTATATACTGGCCTCTGATGTTTCAACTTCTATACTGGCCTCTGATGCTTGAATGTATATACTGGCCACTGATGCTTGAATGTGTATACTGGCCTCTGGTGCTTGAATTTGTATACTGGCCTCTGATGCTTGAAATTGTATACTGGCCTCTGATGTTTTAACTTGTATACTGGCCTCTGATGTTTTAACTTGTATACTGGCCACCGATGCTTGAATGTGTATACTAGCCTCTGATGCTTGAACTTGTATACTGGCCTCTGATGTTTGAACATGTATACTGGCCTCTGATTTTTCAATGTGTATACTGGACTCTGATGTTTGAATTTGTATACTGGCCTCTGATATTTGAACTTGTATACTGGCCTCTGATTTTTGAACTTTTATACTGGCCTCTGATGCTTGAACTTGTATACTTGCCTCTGATGTTTGAATGTGTATACTGGCCTCTGATTTTTGAATGTGTTTACTGGCCTCTGATGCTTGAACTTGTATACTGGCCTCTGAAGTTTGAATATGTATACTGGCCTCTGATGTTTGAACTTGTATACTGGCCTCTGATGCTTGAACTTGTATACTTGCCTCTGATGTTTTAATGTGTATACTGGCCCCTGATTTTTGAATGTGTATACAGGTATCTGATGCTTGAACTTGTATACTGGCCTCTGATGTTTGAATTTGTATACTGGCCTCTGATATTTGAACTTGTACACTGGCCTCTGATGTTTGAACTTGTATACTGGCCTCTGATGTTTGAATTTGTATATTGGCCTCTGATGCTTGAATGTGTATACTGGCCTGTGATGTTTGAATTTGTATACTGACCTCTGATGTTTGAACTTCTATACTGGCCTCTGATATTTGAATGTTTATACTGGCCTTTGATGTTTGAACTTGTATTCTGGCCTCTGATGCTTGAATGTATATACTGGCCTCTGATGCTTGAATGTGTATAATGGCCTCTGATGCTTGAACTTGTATACTGGCCTCTGATGTTTGAATGTGTATATTGGCCTCTGATTTTTGAATGTGTATACTGGCCTCTGATGTTTGAACTTGTATACTGGCCTCTGATGCTTGAATGTATATACTGGCCTCTGATGCTTGAATGTGTTTACTGGCCTATGATGCTTGAATTTGTATACTGGCCTCTGATGATTGAACTTGTATACTGGCCTCTGATGTTTTAACTTGTATACTGGCCTCTGATGTTTGAACTTGTATTCTGGCCTCTGATGCTTGAATGTATATACTGGCCTCTGATGCTTGAATGTGTATACTGGCCTCTGATGCTTGAACTTGTATACTGGCCTCTGATGTTTGAACATGTATACTGCCCTCTGATTTTTGAATGTGTATACTGGCCTCTGATGCTTGAATATGTATACTGGCCTCTGCTGTTTGAATGTGTATACTGGCCTCTGATGCTTGAATTTATATATTGGCCTCTGATGCTTGAATGTGTGTATTGGCCTCTGATGTTTTAACTTGTATACTGGCCTTTGATGTTTGAACTTGTATACTGGCCTCTGATGTTTGAACTTGTATACTGGCCTTTGATGTTTGAATTTGTATACTGGCCTCTGATGTTTGAACTTGTATACTGGCCTCTGATGTTTAAACTTGTATACTGGCCTCTGATGCTTGAATGTGTATACTGCCATCTGATGTTTGAATGTGTATACTGACCTCTGGAGCTTGAACTTTTATACTGGCCTTTGATGTTTGAACTTGTATACTGGCCTCTGATGCTTGAATGTGTATACTGGCCTGTGATGTTTGAATTTGTATACTGACCTCTGAAGTTTGAACTTGTATACTGGCCTCTGATGTTTGAATGTGTATACTGGCCTTTGATGTTTGAACTTGTATACTGGCCTCTGATGCTTGAATGTGTATACTGGCCTCTGATGTTTTAATTTGTATTCTGACCTCTGATGCTTGAACTTGTATACTTGTCTCTGATGTTTGAATGTGTATATTGGCCTCTGATTTTTGAATGTGTATACTGGCCTCTGATGTTTGAACTTGTATACTGGCCTCTGATGCTTGAATGTGTATACCGGCCTCTGAAGTTTGAATGTGTATACTGGCCTCTGATGCTTGAAGTTGTATACTGGCCTCTGATGCTTGAACTTGTATACTGGCCTTTGATGTTTGAATGTATATACTGGCCTCTGATGTTTGAACTTGTATACTGGCCTCTGATGTTTTAACTTGCATACTGGCCTCTGATGTTTGAACTTGTATACTGGCCTCTGATGTTTGAACTTGTATACTGGCCTCTGATGCTTGAACTTGTATACTGGCCTCTGATGTTTTAACTTGTATACTGGCCTCTGATGTTTGAACTTGTATACTGGCCTCTGATGTTTAAACTTGTATACTGGCCTCTGATGCTTGAATGTGTATACTGGCATCTGATGTTTGAATGTGTATACTGACCTCTGAAATTTGAACTTGAATACTGTCCTCTGATGCTTGAATGTGTATACTGGCCTCTGCTGTTTGAATGTGTATACTGGCCTCTGATGTTTGAATGTGTATACCGGCCTCTGATGTTTGAATGTGTATACTTGCCTCTGGAGCTTGAACTTTTATACTGGCCTTTGATGTTTGAACTTGTATACTGGCCTCTGATGCTTGAATGTGTATACTGGCCTCTGATGTTTGTATATTTCTGATATACTGGCCTCTGATGTTTGAACTTGTATACTGGCCTCTGATGTTTGAATGTGTATACTGGCCTCTGATGTTTGAACTTGTATACTGGCCTCTGATGCTTGAATGTGTGTATACTGTCTCTGATTTGAATTTGTGTATACTCTCTCTGATTGTTTGAATGTGTATACTGGCCTCTGATTTTGAATGTATATTGGCCTCTGATTGCTTTGAATGTGTATACTGGCCTCTGATCTTTGAACTGAACTTGTAACTGATGGCCTATACTGGCCTCTGATGTTTGAATTGATACTGGCCTCTGATGTTTGAACTTGTATACTGGCCTCTGATGTTTGAATGTGTATACTGGCCTCTGATGTTTGAACTTGTATACTGGCCTCTGATGTATTGAACTTGTATACTGGCCTCTGATGCTTGAACTTGTATACTGGCCTCTGATGTTTTAACTTGTATACTGACCTCTGAAATTTGAACTTGAATACTGTCCTCTGATGCTTGAATGTGTATACTGGCCTCTGCTGTTTGAATGTGTATACTGGCCTCTGATGTTTGAATGTGTATACCGGCCTCTGATGTTTGAATGTGTATACTGGCCTCTGGAGCTTGAACTTGTATACTGGCCTTTGATGTTTGAACTTGTATACTGGCCTCTGATGCTTGAATGTGTATACTGGCCTGTGATGTTTGAATTTGTATACTGACCTCTGATGTTTGAACTTGTATACTGGCCTCTGATGTTTGAATGTGTATACTGGCCTTTGATGTTTGAACTTGTATACTGGCCTCTGATGCTTGAATGTGTATACTGGCCTCTGATGTTTTAATTTGTATACTGATCTCTGATGCTTGAACTTGTATACTTGTCTCTGATGTTTGAATGTGTATATTGGCCTCTGATTTTTGAATGTGTATACTGGCCTCTGATGTTTGAACTTGTATACTGGCCACTGATGCTTGAAGGTGTATACCGGCCTTTGAAGTTTGAATGTGTATACTGGCCTCTGATGCTTGAAGTTGTATACTGGCCTCTGATGCTTGAACTTGTATACTGGCCTCTGATGTTTGAATGTATATACTGGCCTCTGATGTTTGAACTTGTATACTGGCCTATGATGCTTGAATGTATATACTGGCCTCTGATGTTTGAATGTGTATACTGGCCTCTGGTGCTTGAATTTGTATACTGGCCTCTGATGCTTGAACTTGTATACTGGCCTCTGATGTTTGAACTTGTATACTGGCCTCTGATGTTTGAACTTGTATACTGGCCTCTGATGCTTGAATGTGTATACTAGCCTCTGCTGTTTGAATATGTATACTGGCCTCTGATGTTTGAATGTGTATACCGGCCTCTGATGTTTGAATGTGTATACTGGCCTCTGGAGCTTGAACTTTTATACTGGCCTTTGATGTTTGAACTTGTATACTGGCCTCTGATGCTTGAATGTGTACACTGGCCTGTGATGTTTGAATTTGTATACTGACCTCTGATGTTTGAACTTGTATACTGGCCTCTGATGTTTGAATGTGTATACTGGCCTTTGATGTTTGAACTTGTATACTGGCCTCTGATGCTTGAATGTGTATACTGGCCTCTGATGTTTTAATTTGTATACTGACCTCTGATGCTTGAACTTGTATACTTGTCTCTGATGTTTGAATGTGTATATTGGCCTCTGATTTTTGACTGTGTATACTGGCCTCTGATGTTTGAACTTGTATACTGGCCTCTGATGCTTGAATGTGTATACCGGCCTCTGAAGTTTGAATGTGTATACTGGCCTTTGATGCTTTAAGTTGTATACTGGCCTCTGATGCTTGAACTTGTATACTGGCCTCTGATGTTTGAATGTATATACTGGCCTCTGATGTTTGAACTTGTATACTGGCCTCTGGTGCTTGAATGTATATACTGGCCTCTGATGCTTGAATGTGTATACTAGCCTCTGATGCTTGAACTTGTATACTGGCCTCTGATGTTTGAACATGTATACTGGCCTCTGATTTTTCAATGTGTATACTGGACTCTGATGTTTGAATTTGTATACTGGCCTCTGATATTTGAACTTGTATACTGGCCTCTGATTTTTGAACTTTTATACTGGCCTCTGATGCTTGAACTTGTATACTTGCCTCTGATGTTTGAATGTGTATACTGGCCTCTGATTTTTGAATGTGTTTACAGGCCTCTGATGCTTGAACTTGTATACTGGCCTCTGAAGTTTGAATATGTATACTGGCCTCTGATGTTTGAACTTGTATACTGGCCTCTGATGCTTGAACTTGTATACTTGCCTCTGATGTTTTAATGTGTATACTGGCCCCTGATTTTTGAATGTGTATACAGGCATCTGATGCTTGAACTTGTATACTGGCCTCTGATGTTTGAATTTGTATACTGGCCTCTGATATTTGAACTTGTATACTGGCCTCTGATGTTTGAACTTGTATACTGGCCTCTGATATTTGAATTTGTATATTGGCCTCTGATGCTTGAATGTGTATACTGGCCTGTGATGTTTGAATTTGTATACTGACCTCTGATGTTTGAACTTCTATACTGGCCTCTGATATTTGAATGTTTATACTGGCCTTTGATGTTTGAACTTGTATTCTGGCCTCTGATGCTTGAATGTATATACTGGCCTCTGATGCTTGAATGTGTGTAATGGCCTCTGATGCTTGAACTTGTATACTGGCCTCTGATGTTTGAATGTGTATATTGGCCTCTGATTTTTGAATGTGTATACTGGCCTCTGATGTTTGAACTTGTATACTGGCCTCTGATGCTTGAATGTATATACTGGCCTCTGATGCTTGAATGTGTTTACTGGCCTATGATGCTTGAATTTGTATACTGGCCTCTGATGATTGAACTTGTATACTGGCCTCTGATGTTTTAACTTGTATACTGGCCTCTGATGTTTGAACTTGTATTCTGGCCTCTGATGCTTGAATGTATATACTGGCCTCTGATGCTTGAATGTGTATACTGGCCTCTGATGCTTGAACTTGTATACTGGCCTCTGATGTTTGAACATGTATACTGCCCTCTGATTTTTGAATGTGTATACTGGCCTCTGATGCTTGAATATGTATACTGGCCTCTGCTGTTTGAATGTGTATACTGGCCTCTGATGCTTGAATTTATATATTGGCCTCTGATGCTTGAATGTGTGTATTGGCCTCTGATGTTTTAACTTGTATACTGGCCTTTGATGTTTGAACTTGTATACTGGCCTCTGATGTTTGAACTTGTATACTGGCCTTTGATGTTTGAATTTGTATACTGGCCTCTGATGTTTAAACTTGTATACTGGCCTCTGATGCTTGAATGTGTATACTGCCATCTGATGTTTGAATGTGTATACTGACCTCTGGAGCTTGAACTTTTATACTGGCCTTTGATGTTTGAACTTGTATACTGGCCTCTGATGCTTGAATGTGTATACTGGCCTGTGATGTTTGAATTTGTATACTGACCTCTGAAGTTTGAACTTGTATACTGGCCTCTGATGTTTGAATGTGTATACTGGCCTTTGATGTTTGAACTTGTATACTGGCCTCTGATGCTTGAATGTGTATACTGGCCTCTGATGTTTTAATTTGTATTCTGACCTCTGATGCTTGAACTTGTATACTTGTCTCTGATGTTTGAATGTGTATATTGGCCTCTGATTTTTGAATGTGTATACTGGCCTCTGATGTTTGAACTTGTATACTGGCCTCTGATGCTTGAATGTGTATACCGGCCTCTGAAGTTTGAATGTGTATACTGGCCTCTGATGCTTGAAGTTGTATACTGGCCTCTGATGCTTGAACTTGTATACTGGCCTTTGATGTTTGAATGTATATACTGGCCTCTGATGTTTGAACTTGTATACTGGCCTCTGATGTTTTAACTTGCATACTGGCCTCTGATGTTTGAACTTGTATACTGGCCTCTGATGTTTGAACTTGTATACTGGCCTCTGAAGCTTGAACTTGTATACTGGCCTCTGATGTTTTAACTTGTATACTGGCCTCTGATGTTTGAACTTGTATACTGGCCTCTGATGTTTAAACTTGTATACTGGCCTCTGATGCTTGAATGTGTATACTGGCATCTGATGTTTGAATGTGTATACTGACCTCTGAAATTTGAACTTGAATACTGTCCTCTGATGCTTGAATGTGTATACTGGCCTCTGCTGTTTGAATGTGTATACTGGCCTCTGATGTTTGAATGTGTATACCGGCCTCTGATGTTTGAATGTGTATACTTGCCTCTGGAGCTTGAACTTTTATACTGGCCTTTGATGTTTGAACTTGTATACTGGCCTCTGATGCTTGAATGTGTATACTGGCCTGTGATGTTTGAATTTGTATACTGACCTCTGATGTTTGAACTTGTATACTGGCCTCTGATGTTTGAATGTGTATACTGGCCTTTGATGTTTGAACTTGTATACTGGCCTCTGATGCTTGAATGTGTATACTGGCCTCTGATGTTTTAATTTGTATACTGATCTCTGATGCTTGAACTTGTATACTTGTCTCTGATGTTTGAATGTGTATATTGGCCTCTGATTTTTGAATGTGTATACTGGCCTCTGATGTTTGAACTTGTATACTGGCCACTGATGCTTGAAGGTGTATACCGGCCTTTGAAGTTTGAATGTGTATACTGGCCTCTGATGCTTGATGTTGTATACTGGCCTCTGATGCTTGAACTTGTATACTGGCCTCTGATGTTTGAATGTATATACTGGCCTCTGATGTTTGAACTTGTATACTGGCCTATGATGCTTGAATGTATATACTGGCCTCTGATGTTTGAATGTGTATACTGGCCTCTGGTGCTTGAATTTGTATACTGGCCTCTGATGCTTGAACTTGTATACTGGCCTCTGATGTTTTAACTTGTATACTGACCTCTGAAATTTGAACTTGAATACTGTCCTCTGATGCTTGAATGTGTATACTGGCCTCTGCTGTTTGAATGTGTATACTGGCCTCTGATGTTTGAATGTGTATACCGGCCTCTGATGTTTGAATGTGTATACTGGCCTCTGGAGCTTGAACTTTTATACTGGCCTTTGATGTTTGAACTTGTATACTGGCCTCTGATGCTTGAATGTGTATACTGGCCTGTGATGTTTGAATTTGTATACTGACCTCTGATGTTTGAACTTGTATACTGGCCTCTGATGTTTGAATGTGTATACTGGCCTTTGATGTTTGAACTTGTATACTGGCCTCTGATGCTTGAATGTGTATACTGGCCTCTGATGTTTTAATTTGTATACTGATCTCTGATGCTTGAACTTGTATACTTGTCTCTGATGTTTGAATGTGTATATTGGCCTCTGATTTTTGAATGTGTATACTGGCCTCTGATGTTTGAACTTGTATACTGGCCACTGATGCTTGAAGGTGTATACCGGCCTTTGAAGTTTGAATGTGTATACTGGCCTCTGATGCTTGAAGTTGTATACTGGCCTCTGATGCTTGAACTTGTATACTGGCCTCTGATGTTTGAATGTATATACTGGCCTCTGATGTTTGAACTTGTATACTGGCCTATGATGCTTGAATGTGTATACTGGCCTCTGATGTTTGAATGTGTATACTGGCCTCTGGTGCTTGAATTTGTATACTGGCCTCTGATGCTTGAACTTGTATACTGGCCTCTGATGTTTGAACTTGTATACTGGCCTCTGATGTTTGAACTTGTATACTGGCCTCTGATGCTTGAATGTGTATACTAGCCTCTGCTGTTTGAATATGTATACTGGCCTCTGATGTTTGAATGTGTATACCGGCCTCTGATGTTTGAATGTGTATACTGGCCTCTGGAGCTTGAACTTTTATACTGGCCTTTGATGTTTGAACTTGTATACTGGCCTCTGATGCTTGAATGTGTATACTGGCCTCTGATGCTTGAATGTGTATACTGGCCTGTGATGTTTGAATTTGTATACTGACCTCTGATGTTTGAACTTGTATACTGGCCTCTGATGTTTGAATGTGTATACTGGCCTTTGATGTTTGAACTTGTATACTGGCCTCTGATGCTTGAATGTGTATACTGGCCTCTGATGTTTTAATTTGTATACTGACCTCTGATGCTTGAACTTGTATACTTGTCTCTGATGTTTGAATGTGTATATTGGCCTCTGATTTTTGACTGTGTATACTGGCCTCTGATGTTTGAACTTGTATACTGGCCTCTGATGCTTGAATGTGTATACCGGCCTCTGAAGTTTGAATGTGTATACTGGCCTTTGATGCTTTAAGTTGTATACTGGCCTCTGATGCTTGAACTTGTATACTGGCCTCTGATGTTTGAATGTATATACTGGCCTCTGATGTTTGAACTTGTATACTGGCCTCTGGTGCTTGAATGTATATACTGGCCTCTGATGCTTGAATGTGTATACTGGCCTCTGGTGCTTGAATTTGTATACTGGCCTCTGATGCTTGAACTTGTATACTGGCCTCTGATGTTTTAACTTGTATTCTGGCCTCTGATGTTTGAACTTGTATACTGGACTCTGATGCTTAAATGTGTATACTAGCCTCTGATGCTTGAACTTGTATACTGGCCTCTGATGTTTGAACATGTATACTGGCCTCTGATTTTTCAATGTGTATACTGGACTCTGATGTTTGAATTTGTATACTGGCCTCTGATGTTTGAACTTGTATACTGGCCTCTGATTTTTGAACTTTTATACTGGCCTCTGATGCTTGAACTTGTATACTTGCCTCTGATGTTTGAATGTGTATACTGGCCTCTGATTTTTGAATGTGTTTACAGGCCTCTGATGCTTGAACTTGTATACTGGCCTCTGATGTCTGAATTTGTATACTGGCCTCTGATGTTTGAACTTGTATACTGGCCTCTGATGCTTGAACTTGTATACTTGCCTCTGATGTTTTAATGTGTATACTGGCCCCTGATTTTTGAATGTGTATACAGGCATCTGATGTTTGAATGTGTATACTGGCCTCTGGAGCTTGAACTTTTATACTGGCCTTTGATGTTTGAACTTGTATACTGGCCTCTGATGCTTGAATGTGTATACTGGCCTCTGATGATTGAACTTGTATACTGGCCTCTGATGTTTTAACTTGCATACTGGCCTCTGATGTTTGAACTTGTATACTGGCCTCTGATTTTTGAACTTGTATACTGGCCTCTGATGTTTGAACTTGTATACTGGCCTCTGATTTTTGAATGTGTATACTGGCCTCTGATGCTTGAATGTGTATACTGGCCTCTGATGTTTGAATGTGTATACTGGCCTCTGATGCTTGAATATATATATTGGCCTCTGATGCTTGAATGTGTGTATTGGCCTCTGATGCTTTAACTTGTATACTGGCCTTTGATGTTTGAACTTGTATACTGGCCTCTGATGCTTGAACTTGTATACTGGCCTCTGATGTTTGAATGTATATACTGGCCTCTGATGTTTGAACTTGTATACTGGCCTCTGATGCTTGAATGTATATACTGGCCTCTGATGCTTGAATGTGTATACTGGCCTCTGGTGCTTGAATTTGTATACTGGACTCTGATGCTTGAACTTGTATATTGGCCTCTGATGTTTTAACTTGTATACTGGCCTTTGATGTTTGAACTTGTATACTGGCCTCTGATGCTTGAATGTGTATACTGGCCTGTGATGTTTGAACTTGTATACTGGCCTCTGATGTTTGAATGTGTATACTGGCCTCTGATGTTTGAATGTGTATACCGGCCTCTGATGTTTGAATGTGTATACTGGCCTCTGGAGCTTGAACTTTTATACTGGCCTTTGATGTTTGAACTTGTATACTGGCCTCTGATGCTTGAATGTGTATACTGGCCTGTGATGTTTGAATTTGTATACTGACCTCTGATGTTTGAACTTGTATACTGGCCTCTGATGTTTGAATGTGTATACTGGCCTTTGATGTTTGAACTTGTATACTGGCCTCTGATGCTTGAATGTGTATACTGGCCTCTGATGTTTTAATTTGTATACTGACCTCTGATGCTTGAACTTGTATACTTGTCTCTGATGTTTGAATGTGTATATTGGCCTCTGAAGTTTGAATGTGTATACTGGCCTCTGATGTTTGAACTTGTATACTGGCCTCTGATGCTTGAATGTGAATACTGGCCTCTGAAGTTTGAATGTGTATACTGGCCTCTGATGCTTGAAGTTGTATACTGGCCTCTGATGCTTGAACTTGTATACTGGCCTCTGATGTTTGAATGTATATACTGGCCTCTGATGTTTGAACTTGTATACTGGCCTCTGATGCTTGAATGTATATACTGGCCTCTGATGCTTGAATGTGTATACTGGCCTCTGGTGCTTGAATTTTTATACTGGCCTCTGATGCTTGAACTTGTATATTGGCCTCTGATGTTTTAACTTGTATACTGGCCTCTGATGTTTGAACTTGTATACTGGACTCTGATGCTTGAATGTGTATACTAACCTCTGATGCTTGAACTTGTATACTGGCCTCTGATGTTTGAATTTGTATATTGGCCTCTGATGCTTGAATATGTATACTGGCCTGTGATGTTTGAATTTGTATACTGACCTCTGATGTTTGAACTTGTATACTGGCCTCTGATATTTGAATGTGTATACTGGCCTTTGATGTTTGAACTTGTATACTGGCCTCTGATGCTTGAATGTGTATAATGGCCTCTGATGTTTTAATTTGTATACTGACCATTGATGCTTGAACTTGTATACTTGTCTCTGATGTTTGAATGTGTATATTGGCCTCTGATTTTTGAATGTGTATACTAGCCTCTGATGTTTGAACTTGTATACTGGCCTCTGATGCTTGAATGTGTATAATGGCCTCTGATGCTTGAATGTGTATACTGGCCTCTGATGTTTTAATTTGTATACTGACCTTTGATGCTTGAACTTTTATACTTGTCTCTGATGTTTGAATGTGTTTATTGGCCTCTGATGCTTTAACTTGTATTCTGGCCTTTGATGTTTGAACTTGTATACTGGCCTCTGATGTTTGAATGTGTATACCGGCCTCTGATGTTTGAATGTGTATACTGGCCTCTGGAGCTTGAACTTTTATACTGGCCTTTGATGTTTGAACTTGTATACTGGCCTCTGATGCTTGAATGTGTATACTGGCCTCTGATGATTGAACTTGTATACTGGCCTCTGATGTTTTAACTTGCATACAGGCCTCTGATGTTTGAACTTGTATACTGGCCTCTGATGTTTGAACTTGTATACTGGCCTCTGATGTTTGAACTTGTATACTGGCCTCTGACGTTTGAACATGTATACTGCCCTCTGATTTTTGAATGTGTATACTGGCCTCTGATGCTTGAATGTGTATACTGGCCTCTGATGTTTGAATGTGTATACTGGCCTCTGATGCTTGAATTTATATATTGGCCTCTGATGCTTGAATGTGTGTATTGGCCTCTAATGCTTTAACTTGTATACTGGCCTTTGATGTTTGAACTTGTATACTGGCCTCTGATGTTTGAACTTGTATACTGGCCTTTGATATTTGAATTTGTATACTGGCCTCTGATGTTTGAACTTGTATACTGGCCTCTGATGTTTAAACTTGTATACTGGCCTCTGATGCTTGAATGTGTATACTGGCATCTGATGTTTGAATGTGTATACTGACCTCTGAAATTTGAACTTGAATACTGTTCTCTGATGCTTAAATGTGTATACTTGCCTCTGCTGTTTGAATGTGTATACTGGCCTCTGATGTTTGAATGTGTATACCGGCCTCTGATGTTTGAATGTGTATACTGGCCTCTGGAGCTTGAACTTTTATACTGGCCTTTGATGTTTGAACTTGTATACTGGCCTCTGATGCTTGAATGTGTATACTGGCCTGTGATGTTTGAATTTGTATACTGACCTCTGATGTTTGAACTTGAATACTGGCCTCTGATGTTTGAATGTGTATACTGGCCTTTGATATTTGAACTTGTATACTGGCCTCTGATGTTTAAATGTGTATACTGGCCTTTGATGTTTTAATTTGTATAATGACCTCTGATGCTTGAACTTGTATACTTGTCTCTGATGTTTGAATGTGTATATTGGCCTCTGATTTTTGAATGTGTATACTGGCCTCTGATGTTTGAACTTGTATACTGGCCTCTGATGCTTGAATGTGTATACCGGCCTCTGAAGTTTGAATGTGTATACTGGCCTCTGATGCTTGAAGTTGTATACTGGCCTCTGATGCTTGAACTTGTACACTGGCCTCTGATGTTTGAATGTATATACTGGCCTCTGATGTTTGAACTTGTATACTGGCCTCTGATGCTTGAATGTATATACTGGCCTCTGATGCTTGAATGTGTATACTGGCCTCTGGTGCTTGAATTTGTATACTGGCCTCTGATGCTTGAACTTGTATACTGGCCTCTGATGTTTTAACTTGTATACTGGCCTCTGATGTTTTAACTTGTATACTGGCCTCTGATGTTTGAACTTGTATACTGGCCTCTGATGCTTGAATGTGTATACTAGCCTCTGATGCTTGAACTTGTATACTGGCCTCTGATGTTTGAACATGTATACTGGCCTCTGATTTTTCAATGTGTATACTGGACTCTGATGTTTGAATTTGTATACTGGCCTCTGATGTTTGAACTTGTATACTGGCCTTTGATTTTTGAACTTTTATACTGGCCTCTGATGCTTGAACTTGTATACTTGCCTCTGCTGTTTGAATGTGTATACTGGCCTCTGATTTTTGAATGTGTTTACAGGCCTCTGATGCTTGAACTTGTATACTGGCCTCTGATGTTTGAATTTGTATACTGGCCTCTGATGTTTGAACTTGTATACTGGCCTCTGATGCTTGAACTTGTACACTTGCCTCTGATGTTTGAATTTGTATACTGGCCTCTGATGCTTGAATTTATATATTGGCCTCTGATGCTTGAATGTGTGTATTGGCCTCTGATGCTTGAATTTATATATTGGCCTCTGATGCTTGAATGTGTGTATTGGCCTCTGACGCTTTAACTTGTATACTGGCCTTTGATGTTTGAACTTGTATACTGGCCTCTGATGTTTGAACTTGTATACTGGCCTTTGATGTTTGAATTTGTATACTGGCCTCTGATGTTTGAACTTGTATACTGTCCTCTGATGTTTAAACTTGTATACTGGCCTCTGATGCTTGAATGTGTATACTGGCATCTGATGCTTGAATGTGTATACTGGCCTCTGCTGTTTGAATGTGTATACTGGCCTCCGATGTTTGAATGTGTATACCGGCCTCTGATGTTTGAATGTGTATACTGGCCTCTGGAGCTTGAACTTTTATACTGGCCTTTGATGTTTGAACTTGTATACTGGCCTCTGAGGCTTGAATGTGTATACTGGCCTGTGATGTTTGAATTTGTATACTGACCTCTGATGTTTGAACTTGTATACTGGCCTCTGATGTTTGAATGTGTACACTGGCCTTTGATGTTTGAACTTGTATACTGGCCTCTCATGCTTGAATGTGTATACTGGCCTCTGATATTTTAATTTGTATACTGATCTCTGATGCTTGAAATTGTATACTTGTCTCTGATGTTTGAAAGTGTATATTGGCCTCTGATTTTTGAATGTGTATACTGGCCTCTGATGTTTGAACTTGTATACTGGCCTCTGATGCTTGAAAGTGTATACCGGCCTTTGAAGTTTGAATGTGTATACTGGCCTCTGATGCTTGAAGTTGTATTCTGGCCTCTGATGCTTGAACTTGTATACTGGCATCTGATGTTTGAATGTATATACTGGCCTCTGATGTTTGAACTTGTATACTGGCCTTTGATGTTTGAATTTGTATACTGGCCTCTGATGTTTGAACTTTTATACTGGCCTCTGATGCTTGAACTTGTATACTTGCCTCTGATGTTTGAATGTGTATACTGGCCTCTGATTTTTGAATGTGTTTACAGGCCTCTGATGCTTGAACTTGTATACTGGCCTCTGATGTTTGAATTTGTATACATGTCTCTGATGTTTGAATTTGTATACTTGTCTGTGATGTTTGAATGTGTATATTGGCCTCTGATTTTTGAACTTGTATACCGGCCTCTGATGTTTGAATTTGTATATTGGCCTCTGATGCTTGAATGTGTATACTGGCCTGTGATGTTTGAATTTGTATACTGACCTCTGATGTTTGAACTTCTATACTGGCCTCTGATATTTGAATGTGTATACTGGCCTTTGATGTTTGAACTTGTATACTGGCCCCTGATGCTTGAATGTGTATAATGGCCTCTGATGCTTGAATGTGTATACTGGCCTCTGATGTTTTAATTTGTATACTGACCTTTGATGCTTGAACTTGTATACTTGTCTCTGATGTTTGAATGTGTATATTGGCCCTGATTTTTGAATGTGTATACTGGCCTCTGATGTTTGAACTTGTATACTGGCCTCTGATGCTTGAATGTGTATAATGGCCTCTGATGCTTGAATGTGCATACTGGCCTCTGATGTTTTAATTTGTATACTGACCTTTGATGCTTGAACTTGTATACTTGTCTCTGATGTTTGAATGTGTATATTGGCCTCTGATGCTTTAACTTGTATACTGGCCTTTGATGTTTGAACTTGTATACTGGCCTCTGATGTTTGAATGTGTATACCGGCTTCTGATGTTTGAATGTGTATACTGGCCTCTGGAGCTTGAACTTGTATACTGGCCCTTGATGTTTGAACTTGTACACTGGCCTCTGATGCTTGAATGTGTATACTGGCCTCTGATGATTGAACTTGTATACTGGCCTCTGATGTTTTAACTTGCATACTGGTCTCTGATGTTTTAACTTGTATACTGGCCTCTGATGTTTGAACTTGTATACTGGCCTCTGATGTTTGAACTTGTATACTGGCCTCTGACGTTTGAACATGTATACTGCCCTCTGATTTTTGAATGTGTATACTGGCCTCTGATGTTTGAATGTGTATACTGGCCTCTGATGCTTGAATTTATATATTGGCCTCTGATGCTTGAATGTGTGTATTGGCCTCAGATGCTTTAACTTGTATACTGGCCTCTGATGCTTGAATGTGTATACTGGCATCTGATGTTTGAATGTGTATACTGACCTCTGATATTTGAACTTGAATACTGTCCTCTGATGCTTGAATGTGTATACTGGCCTCTGCTGTTTGAATGTGTATACTGGCCTCTGATGTTTGAATGTGTATACAGGCCTCTGATGCTTGAATGTGTGTATTGGCCTCTGATGCTTTAACTTGTATACTGGCCTTTGATGTTTGAACTTGTATACTGGCCTCTGATGTTTGAACTTGTATACTGGCCTTTGATGTTTGAATTTATATACTGGCCTCTGATGTTTGAACTTGTATACTGGCCTCTGATGTTTAAACTTGTATACTGGCCTCTGATGCTTGAATGTGTATACTGGCATCTGATGTTTGAATGTGTATACTGACCTCTGAAATTTGAACTTGAATACTGTCCTCTGATGCTTGAATGTGTATACTGGCCTCTGCTGTTTGAATGTGTATACTGGCCTCTGATGTTTGAATGTGTATTCCGGCCTCTGATGTTTGAATGTGTATACTGGCCTCTGGAGCTTGAACTTTTATACTGGCCTTTGATGTTTGAACTTGTATACTGGCCTCTGATGCTTGAATGTGTATACTGGCCTCTGATGTTTTAATTTGTATACTGACCTCTGATGCTTGAACTTGTATACTTGTCTCTGATGTTTGAATGTGTATATTGGCCTCTGATTTTTGAATGTGTATACTGGCCTCTGATGTTTGAACTTGTATACTGGCCTCTGATGCTTGAATGTGATAATGTGTATACTGGCCTCTGATGCTTGAAGTTGTATACTGGCCTCTGATGCTTGAACTTGTATACTGGCCTCTGATGTTTGAATGTGTATACTGGCCTCTGATGTTTGAACTTGTATACTGGCCTCTGATGTTTGAACTTGTATACTGGCCTCTGATGCTTGAATGTATATACTGGCCTCTGATGCTTGAATGTGTATACTGGCCTCTGGTGCTTGAATTTGTATACTGGCCTCTGATGCTTGAACTTGTATACTGGCCTCTGATGTTTTAACTTGTATACTGGCCTCTGATGTTTGAACTTGTATACTGGCATCTGATGCTTGAATGTGTATACTAGCCTCTGATGCTTGAACTTTTATACTGGCCTCTGATGTTTGAACATGTATACTGGCCTCTGATTTTTCAATGTGTATACTGGACTCTGATGTTTGAATTTGTATACTGGCCTCTGATGTTTGAACTTGTATACTGGCCTCTGATTTTTGAACTTTTATACTGGCCTCTGATGCTTGAACTTGTATACTTGCCTCTGATGTTTGAATGTGTATACTGGCCTCTGATTTTTGAATGTGTTTACAGGCCTCTGATGCTTGAACATTGTATACTGGCCTCTGATGTTTGAATTTGTATACTGGCCTCTGATGTTTGAACATGTATACTGGCCTCTGATGCTTGAACTTGTATACTTGCCTCTGATGTTTTAATGTGTATACTGGCCCCTGATTTTTGAATGTGTATACAGGCATCTGATTCTTGAACTTGTATACTGGCCTCTGATGTTTGAATGTGTATACTGGCCTCTGATATTTGAACTTGTATTCTGGCCTCTGATGTTTGAACTTGTATACTGGCCTCTGATGTTTGAATTTGTATATTGGACTCTGATGCTTGAATGTGTATACTGGCCTGTGATGTTTGAATTTGTATACTGACCTCTGATGATTGAACTTGTATACTGGCCTCTGATATTTGAATGTGTATACTGGCCTTTGATGTTTGAACTTGTATACTGGCCCCTGATGCTTGAATGTGTATAATGGCCTCTGATGCTTGAATGTGTATACTGGCCTCTGATGTTTTAATTTGTATACTGACCTTTGATGCTTGAACTTGTATACTTGTCTCTGATGTTTGAATGTGTATATTGGCCCCTGATTTTTGAATGTGTATACTGGCCTCTGATGTTTGAACTTGTATACTGGCCTCTGATGCTTGAATGTGTATAATGGCCTCTGATGCTTGAATGTGCATACTGGCCTCTGATGTTTTAATTTGTATACTGACCTTTGATGCTTGAACTTGTATACTTGTCTCTGATGTTTGAATGTGTATATTGGCCTCTGATGCTTTAACTTGTATACTGGCCTTTGATGTTTGAACTTGTATACTGGCCTCTGATGTTTGAATGTGTATACCGGCCTCTGATGTTTGAATGTGTATACTGGCCTCTGGAGCTTGAACTTTTATACTGGCCTTTGATGTTTGAACTTGCATACTGGCCTCTGATGCATGAATGTGTATACTGGCCTCTGATGATTGAACTTGTATATTGGCCTCTGATGTTTTAACTTGTATACTGGCCTCTGATGTTTGAACTTGTATACTGGCCTCTGATGTTTGAACTTGTATACTGGCCTCTGACGTTTGAACATGTATACTGCCCTCTGATTTTTGAATGTGTATACTGGCCTCTGATGCTTGAATGTGTATACTGGCCTCTGATGTTTGAATGTGTATACTGGCCTCTGATGCTTGAATTTATATATTGGCCTCTGATGCTTGAATGTGTGTATTGGCCTCTGATGCTTTAACTTGTATACTGGCCATTGATGTTTGAACTTGTATACTGGCCTCTGATGTTTGAACTTGAATACTGGCCTTTGATGTTTGAATTTGTATACTGGCCTCTGATGTTTGAACTTTTATACTGGCCTCTGATGCTTGAACTTGTATACTTGCCTCTGATGTTTGAATGTGTATACTGGCCTCTGATTTTTGAATGTGTTTACAGGCCTCTGATGCTTGAACTTGTATACTGGCCTCTGATGTTTGAATTTGTATACTTGTCTCTGATGTTTGAATTTGTATACTTGTCTCTGATGTTTGAATGTGTATATTGGCCTCTGATTTTTGAACGTGTATACTGGCCTCTGATGTTTGAACTTGTATACTGGCCTCTGATGCTTGAATGTATATATTGGCCTCTGATGCTTGAATGTGTATATTGGCCTCTGATGCTTGAATTTGTATACTGGCCTCTGATGCTTGAACTTGTATACTGGCCTCTGATGTTTGAACTTTTATACTGGCCTCTGATGTTTGAACTTGTATACTGGCCTCTGATGCTTGAAAGTGTATACTGGCCTCTGATGCTTGAACTTGTATACTGGCCTCTGATGTTTGAACATGTATACTGGCCTCTGATTTTTCAATGTGTATACTGGACTCTGATGTTTGAACTTGTATACTGGCCTCTGATGATTGAACTTGTATACTGGCCTGTGATGTTTTAACTTGCATACTGGCCTTTGATGTTTGAACTTGTATACTGGCCTCTGATGTTTGAACTTGTATACTGGCCTCTGATGTTTGAACTTGTATACTGGCCTCTGATGTTTGAATTTGTACATTGGACTCTGATGCTTGAATGTGTATACTGGCCTGTGATGTTTGAATTTGTATACTGACCTCTGATGATTGAACTTGTATACTGGCCTCTGATATTTGAATGTGTATACTGGCCTTTGATGTTTGAACTTGTATACTGGCCTCTGATGCTTGAATGTGTATACTGGCCTCTGATGTTTTAATTTGTATACTGACCTTTGATGCTTGAACTTGTATACTTGTCTCTGATGTTTGAATGTGTATATTGGCCTCTGATTTTTGAATGTGTATACTGGCCTCTGATGTTTGAACTTGTATACTGGCCTCTGATGCTTGAATGTGTATAATGGCCTCTGATGCTTGAATGTGTATACTGGCCTCTGATGTTTTAATTTGTATACTGACCTTTGATGCTTGAACTTGTATACTTGTCTCTGATGTTTGAATGTGTATATTGGCCTCTGATGCTTTAACTTGTATACTGGCCTTTGATGTTTGAACTTGTATACTGGCCTCTGATGTTTGAATGTGTATACCGGCCTCTGATGTTTGAATGTGTATACTGGCCTCTGGAGCTTGAACTTTTATACTGGCCTTTGATGTTTGAACTTGTATACTGGCCTCTGATGCTTGAATGTGTATACTGGCCTCTGATGATTGAACTTGTATATTGGCCTCTGATGTTTTAACTTGCATACTGGCCTCTGATGTTTGAACTTGTATACTGGCCTCTGATGTTTAAACTTGTATACTGGCCTCTGATGCTTGAATGTGTATACTGGCATCTGATGTTTGAATATGTATACTGACCTCTGAAATTTGAACTTGAATACTGTCCTCTGATGCTTGAATGTGTATACTGGCCTCTGCTGTTTGAATGTGTATACTGGCCTCTGATGTTTGAATGTGTATTCCGGCCTCTGATGTTTGAATGTGTATACTGGCCTCTGGAGCTTGAACTTTTATACTGGCCTTTGATGTTTGAACTTGTATACTGGCCTCTGATGCTTGAATGTGTATTCTGGCCTCTGATGTTTTAATTTGTATACTGACCTCTGATGCTTGAACTTGTATACTTGTCTCTGATGTTTGAATGTGTATATTGGCCTCTGATTTTTGAATGTGTATACTGGCCTCTGATGTTTGAACTTGTATACTGGCCTCTGATGCTTGAATGTGTATACCGGCCTCTGAAGTTTGAATGTGTATACTGGCCTCTGATGCTTGAAGTTGTATACTGGCCTCTGATGCTTGAACTTGTATACTGGCCTCTGATGTTTGAATGTATATTCTGGCCTCTGATGTTTGAACTTGTATACTGGCCTCTGATGCTTGAATGTATATACTGGCCTCTGATGTTTGAATGTGTATACTGGCCTCTGAATTTTAAATGTGTTTACAGGCCTCTGATGCTTGAACTTGTATACTGGCCTCTGATGTTTGAATTTGTATACTTGTCTCTG
Source organism: Paraescarpia echinospica (assembly GCA_020002185.1). Classification (NCBI taxonomy): domain Eukaryota; kingdom Metazoa; phylum Annelida; class Polychaeta; order Sabellida; family Siboglinidae; genus Paraescarpia; species Paraescarpia echinospica. The sequence goes on from JAHLWY010001029.1 coordinate 23,425, forward strand.
ATGTTTGAATTTGTATACTTGTCTCTGATGTTTGAATGTGTATATTGGCCTCTGATTTTTGAACGTGTATACTGGCCTCTGATGTTTGAACTTGTACACTGGCCTCTGATGCTTGAATGTATATATTGGCCTCTGATGCTTGAATGTGTATATTGGCCTCTGATGCTTGAATTTGTATACTGGCCTCTGATGCTTGAACTTGTATACTGGCCTCTGATGTTTGAACTTTTATACTGGCCTCTGATGTTTGAACTTGTATGCTGGCCTCTGATGCTTGAAAGTGTATACTGGCCTCTGATGCTTGAACTTGTATACTGGCCTCTGATGTTTGAACATGTATACTGGCCTCTGATTTTTCAATGTGTATACTGGACTCTGATGTTTGAACTTGTATACTGGCCTCTGATGTTTGAACTTGTATACTGGCCTGTGATGTTTTAACTTGCATACTGGCCTTTGATGTTTGAACTTGTATACTGGCCTCTGATGTTTGAACTTGTATACTGGCCTCTGATGTTTGAACTTGTATACTGGCCTCTGACGTTTGAACATGTATACTGCCCTCTGATTTTTGAATGTGTATACTGGCCTCTGATGCTTGAATATGTATACTGGCCTCTGATGTTTGAATTTGTATACTGGCCTCTGATGCTTGAATTTATATATTGGCCTCTGTTGCTTGAATGTGTGTATTGGCCTCTGATGCTTGAATTTATATATTGGCCTCTGATGCTTGAATGTGTGTATTGGCCTCTGACGCTTTAACTTGTATACTGGCCTTTGATGTTTGAACTTGTATACTGGCCTCTGATGTTTGAACTTGTATACTGGCCTTTGATGTTTGAATTTGTATACTGGCCTCTGATGTTTGAACTTGTATACTGTCCTCTGATGTTTAAACTTGTATACTGGCCTCTGATGCTTGAATGTGTATACTGGCATCTGATGCTTGAATGTGTATACTGGCCTCTGCTGTTTGAATGTGTATACTGGCCTCCGATGTTTGAATGTGTATACCGGCCTCTGATGTTTGAATGTGTATACTGGCCTCTGGAGCTTGAACTTTTATACTGGCCTTTGATGTTTGAACTTGTATACTGGCCTCTGAGGCTTGAATGTGTATACTGGCCTGTTATGTTTGAATTTGTATACTGACCTCTGATGTTTGAACTTGTATACTGGCCTCTGATGTTTGAATGTGTACACTGGCCTTTGATGTTTGAACTTGTATACTGGCCTCTCATGCTTGAATGTGTATACTGGCCTCTGATATTTTAATTTGTATACTGATCTCTGATGCTTGAAATTGTATACTTGTCTCTGATGTTTGAAAGTGTATATTGGCCTCTGATTTTTGAATGTGTATACTGGCCTCTGATGTTTGAACTTGTATACTGGCCTCTGATGCTTGAAAGTGTATACCGGCCTTTGAAGTTTGAATGTGTATACTGGCCTCTGATGCTTGAAGTTGTATTCTGGCCTCTGATGCTTGAACTTGTATACTGGCATCTGATGTTTGAATGTATATACTGGCCTCTGATGTTTGAACTTGTATACTGGCCTTTGATGTTTGAATTTGTATACTGGCCTCTGATGTTTGAACTTTTATGCTGGCCTCTGATGCTTGAACTTGTATACTTGCCTCTGATGTTTGAATGTGTATACTGGCCTCTGATTTTTGAATGTGTTTACAGGCCTCTGATGCTTGAACTTGTATACTGGCCTCTGATGTTTGAATTTGTATACATGTCTCTGATGTTTGAATTTGTATACTTGTCTGTGATGTTTGAATGTGTATATTGGCCTCTGATTTTTGAACTTGTATACCGGCCTCTGATGTTTGAATTTGTATATTGGCCTCTGATGCTTGAATGTGTATACTGGCCTGTGATGTTTGAATTTGTATACTGACCTCTGATGTTTGAACTTCTATACTGGCCTCTGATATTTGAATGTGTATACTGGCCTTTGATGTTTGAACTTGTATACTGGCCCCTGATGCTTGAATGTGTATAATGGCCTCTGATGCTTGAATGTGTATACTGGCCTCTGATGTTTTAATTTGTATACTGACCTTTGATGCTTGAACTTGTATACTTGTCTCTGATGTTTGAATGTGTATATTGGCCTCTGATTTTTGAATGTGTATACTGGCCTCTGATGTTTGAACTTGTATACTGGCCTCTGATGCTTGAATGTGTATAATGGCCTCTGATGCTTGAATGTGTATACTGGCCTCTGATGTTTTAATTTGTATACTGACCTTTGATGCTTGAACTTGTATACTTGTCTCTGATGTTTGAATGTGTATATTGGCCTCTGATGCTTTAACTTGTATACTGGCCTTTGATGTTTGAACTTGTATACTGGCCTCTGATGTTTGAATGTGTATACCGGCTTCTGATGTTTGAATGTGTATACTGGCCTCTGGAGCTTGAACTTGTATACTGGCCCTTGATGTTTGAACTTGTACACTGGCCTCTGATGCTTGAATGTGTATACTGGCCTCTGATGATTGAACTTGTATACTGGCCTCTGATGTTTTAACTTGCATACTGGTCTCTGATGTTTTAACTTGTATACTGGCCTCTGATGTTTGAACTTGTATACTGGCCTCTGATGTTTGAACTTGTATACTGGCCTCTGACGTTTGAACATGTATACTGCCCTCTGATTTTTGAATGTGTATACTGGCCTCTGATGTTTGAATGTGTATACTGGCCTCTGATGCTTTAATTTATATATTGGCCTCTGATGCTTGAATGTGTGTATTGGCCTCAGATGCTTTAACTTGTATACTGGCCTCTGATGCTTGAATGTGTATACTGGCATCTGATGTTTGAATGTGTATACTGACCTCTGATATTTGAATTTGAATACTGTCCTCTGATGCTTGAATGTGTATACTGGCCTCTGCTGTTTGAATGTGTATACTGGCCTCTGATGTTTGAATGTGTATACAGGCCTCTGATGCTTGAATGTGTGTATTGGCCTCTGATGCTTTAACTTGTATACTGGCCTTTGATGTTTGAACTTGTATACTGGCCTCTGATATTTGAACTTGTATACTGGCCTTTGATGTTTGAATTTATATACTGGCCTCTGATGTTTGAACTTGTATACTGGCCTCTGATGTTTAAACTTGTATACTGGCCTCTGATGCTTGAATGTGTATACTGGCATCTGATGTTTGAATGTGTATACTGACCTCTGAAATTTGAACTTGAATACTGTCCTCTGATGCTTGAATGTGTATACTGGCCTCTGCTGTTTGAATGTGTATACTGGCCTCTGATGTTTGAATGTGTATTCCGGCCTCTGATGTTTGAATGTGTATACTGGCCTCTGGAGCTTGAACTTTTATACTGGCCTTTGATGTTTGAACTTGTATACTGGCCTCTGATGCTTGAATGTGTATACTGGCATCTGATGTTTTAATTTGTATACTGACCTCTGATGCTTGAACTTGTATACTTGTCTCTGATGTTTGAATATGTATATTGGCCTCTGATTTTTGAATGTGTATACTGGCCTCTGATGTTTGAACTTGTATACTGGCCTCTGATGCTTGAATGTGTATACCGGCCTCTGAAGTTTGAATGTGTATACTGGCCTCTGATGCTTGAAGTTGTATACTGGCCTCTGATGCTTGAACTTGTATACTGGCCTCTGATGTTTGAATGTATATACTGGCCTCTGATGTTTGAACTTGTATACTGGCCTCTGATGCTTGAATGTATATACTGGCCTCTGATGCTTGAATGTGTATACTGGCCTCTGGTGCTTGAATTTGTATACTGGCCTCTGATGCTTGAACTTGTATACTGGCCTCTGATGTTTTAACTTGTATACTGGCCTCTGATGTTTGAACTTGTATACTGGCATCTGATGCTTGAATGTGTATACTAGCCTCTGATGCTTGAACTTTTATACTGGCCTCTGATGTTTGAACATGTATACTGGCCTCTGATTTTTCAATGTGTATACTGGACTCTGATGTTTGAATTTGTATACTGGCCTCTGATGTTTGAACTTGTATACTGGCCTCTGATTTTTGAACTTTTATACTGGCCTCTGATGCTTGAACTTGTATACTTGCCTCTGCTGGCTCTGATTTTTGAATGTGTTTACAGGCCTCTGATGCTTGAACATGTATACTGGCCTCTGATGTTTGAATTTGTATACTGGCCTCTGATGTTTGAACATGTATACTGGCCTCTGATGCTTGAACTTGTATACTTGCCTCTGATGTTTTAATGTGTATACTGGCCCCTGATTTTTGAATGTGTATACAGGCATCTGATTCTTGAAATTGTATACTGGCCTCTGATGTTTGAATGTGTATACTGGCCTCTGATATTTGAACTTGTATTCTGGCCTCTGATGTTTGAACTTGTATACTGGCCTCTGATGTTTGAATTTGTATATTGGACTCTGATGCTTGAATGTATATACTGGCCTGTGATGTTTGAATTTGTATACTGACCTCTGATGATTGAACTTGTATACTGGCCTCTGATATTTGAATGTGTATACTGGCCTTTGATGTTTGAACTTGTATACTGGCCTCTGATGCTTGAATGTGTATACTGGCCTCTGATGTTTTAATTTGTATACTGACCTCTGATGCTTGAACTTGTATACTTGTCTGTGATGTTTGAATGTGTATATTGGCCTCTGATTTTTGAATGTGTATACTGGCCTCTGATGTTTGAACTTGTATACTGGCCTCTGATGCTTGAATGTGTATAATGGCCTCTGATGCTTGAATGTGAATACTGGCCTCTGATGTTTTAATTTGTATACTGACCTTTGATGCTTGAACTTGTATACTTGTCTCTGATGTTTGAATGTGTATATTGGCCTCTGATGCTTTAACTTGTATACTGGCCTTTGATGTTTGAACTTGTATACTGGCCTCTGATGTTTGAATGTGTATACCGGCCTCTGATGTTTGAATGTGTATACTGGCCTCTGGAGCTTGAACTTTTATACTGGCCTTTGATGTTTGAACTTGTATACTGGCCTCTGATGCTTGAATGTGTATACTGGCCTCTGATGATTGAACTTGTATATTGGCCTCTGATGTTTTAACTTGCATACTGGCCTCTGATGTTTGAACTTGTATACTGGCCTCTGATGTTTGAACTTGTATACTGGCCTCTGATGTTTGAACTTGTATACTGGCCTCTGACGTTTGAACATGTATACTGCCCACTGATTTTTGAATGTGTATACTGGCCTCTGATGCTTGAATGTGTATACTGGCCTCTGATGTTTGAATGTGTATACTGGCCTCTGATGCTTGAATTTATATATTGGCCTCTGATGCTTGAATGTGTGTATTGGCCTCTGATGCTTTAACTTGTATACTGGCCATTGATGTTTGAACTTGTATACTGGCCTCTGATGTTTGAACTTGAATACTGGCCTTTGATGTTTGAATTTGTATACTGGCCTCTGATGTTTGAACTTTTATACTGGCCTCTGATGCTTGAACTTGTATACTTGCCTCTGATGTTTGAATGTGTATACTGGCCTCTGATTTTTGAATGTGTTTACAGGCCTCTGATGCTTGAACTTGTATACTGGCCTCTGATGTTTGAATTTGTATACTTGTCTCTGATGTTTGAATGTGTATATTGGCCTCTGATTTTTGAACATGTATACTGGCCTCTGATGTTTGAACTTGTATACTGGCCTCTAATGCTTGAATGTATATATTGGCCTCTGATGCTTGAATGTGTATATTGGCCTCTGATGCTTGAATTTGTATACTGGCCTCTGATGCTTGAACTTGTATACTGGCCTCTGATGTTTGAACTTTTATACTGGCCTCTGATGTTTGAACTTGTATACTGGCCTCTGATGCTTGAAAGTGTATACTGGCCTCTGATGCTTGAACTTGTATACTGGCCTCTGATGTTTGAACATGTATACTGGCCTCTGATTTTTCAATGTGTATACTGGACTCTGATGTTTGAACTTGTATACTGGCCTCTGATGATTGAACTTGTATACTGGCCTGTGATGTTTTAACTTGCATACTGGCCTTTGAAGTTTGAACTTGTATACTGGCCTCTGATGTTTGAACTTGTATACTGGCCTCTGATGTTTGAACTTGTATACTGGCCTCTGATGTTTGAATTTGTATATTGGACTCTGATGCTTGAATGTGTATACTGGCCTGTGATGTTTGAATTTGTATACTGACCTCTGATGATTGAACTTGTATACTGGCCTCTGATATTTGAATGTGTATACTGGCCTTTGATGTTTGAACTTGTATACTGGCCTCTGATGCTTGAATGTGTATACTGGCCTCTGATGTTTTAATTTTATACTGACCTTTGATGCTTGAACTTGTATACTTGTCTCTGATGTTTGAATGTGTATATTGGCCTCTGATTTTTGAATGTGTATACTGGCCTCTGATGTTTGAACTTGTATACTGGCCTCTGATGCTTGAATGTGTATAATGGCCTCTGATGCTTGAATGTGAATACTGGCCTCTGATGTTTTAATTTGTATACTGACCTTTGATGCTTGAACTTGTATACTTGTCTCTGATGTTTGAATGTGTATATTGGCCTCTGATGCTTTAACTTGTATACTGGCCTTTGATGTTTGAACTTGTATGCTGGCCTCTGATGTTTGAATGTGTATACCGGCTTCTGATGTTTGAATGTGTATACTGGCCTCTGGAGCTTGAACTTTTATACTGGCCCTTGATGTTTGAACTTGTATACTGGCCTCTGATGCTTGAATGTGTATACTGGCCTCTGATGATTGAACTTGTATATTGGCCTCTGATGTTTTAACTTGCATACTGGCCTCTGATGTTTGAACTTGTATACTGGCCTCTGATGTTTAAACTTGTATACTGGCCTCTGATGCTTGAATGTGTATACTGGCATCTGATGTTTGAATGTGTATACTGACCTCTGAAATTTGAACTTGAATACTGTCCTCTGATGCTTAAATGTGTATACTGGCCTCTGCTGTTTGAATGTGTATACTGGCCTCTGATGTTTGAATGTGTATTCCGGCCTCTGATGTTTGAATGTGTATACTGGCCTCTGGAGCTTGAACTTTTATACTGGCCTTTGATGTTTGAACTTGTATACTGGCCTCTGATGTTTTAATTTGTATACTGACCTCTGATGCTTGAACTTGTATACTTGTCTCTGATGTTTGAATGTGTATATTGGCCTCTGATTTTTGAATGTGTATACTGGCCTCTGATGTTTGAACTTGTATACTGGCCTCTGATGCTTGAATGTGTATACCGGCCTCTGAAGTTTGAATGTGTATACTGGCCTCTGTTGCTTGAAGTTGTATACTGGCCTCTGATGCTTGAACTTGTATACTGGCCTCTGATGTTTGAATGTATATTCTGGCCTCTGATGTTTGAACTTGTATACTGGCCTCTGATGCTTGAATGTATATACTGGCCTCTGATGCTTGAATGTGTATACTGGCCTCTGGTGCATGAATTTGTATACTGGCCTCTGATGCTTGAACTTGTATACTGGCCTCTGATGTTTTAACTTGTATACTGGCCTCTGATGTTTGAACTTGTATACTGGCCTCTGATGCTTGAATGTGTATACTAGCCTCTGATGCTTGAACTTGTATACTGTCCTCTGATGTTTGAACATGTATACTGGCCTCTGATTTTTCAATGTGTATACTGGACTCTGATGTTTGAATTTGTATACTGGCCTCTGATGTTTGAACTTGTATACTGGCCTTTGATTTTTGAACTTTTATACTGGCCTCTGATGCTTGAACTTGTATACTTGCCTCTGCTGTTTGAATGTGTATACTGGCCTCTGATTTTTGAATGTGTTTACAGGCCTCTGATGCTTGAACTTGTATACTGGCCTCTGATGTTTGAATTTGTATACTGGCCTCTGATGTTTGAACATGTATACTGGCCTCTGATGCTTGAACTTGTATACTTGCCTCTGATGTTTTAATGTGTATACTGGCCCCTGATTTTTGAATGTGTATACAGGCATCTGATTCTTGAAATTGTATACTGGCCTCTGATGTTTGAATGTGTATACTGGCCTCTGATATTTGAACTTGTATTCTGGCCTCTGATGTTTGAACTTGTATACTGGCCTCTGATGTTTGAATTTGTATATTGGACTCTGATGCTTGAATGTATATACTGGCCTGTGATGTTTGAATTTGTATACTGACCTCTGATGATTGAACTTGTATACTGGCCTCTGATATTTGAATGTGTATACTGGCCTTTGATGTTTGAACTTGTATACTGGCCTCTGATGCTTGTATGTGTATACTGGCCTCTGATGTTTTAATTTGTATACTGACCTTTGATGCTTGAACTTGTATACTTGTCTCTGATGTTTGAATGTGTATATTGGCCTCTGATTTTTGAATGTGTATACTGGCCTCTGATGTTTGAACAT
>JAHLWY010001030.1:0-18909 GCA_020002185.1 Paraescarpia echinospica
TGTTCTTAGCAGTTAGCACTGTCAGCCACTGTCAATTGGCATGGTCTCCAGACTACATCAAAGGCATTTCCTGTCTAACTGGTGGGTTAACTGCTAATTGGCTCTTTATGGACATCCTGGTGGCTCAATTAAACAAACAGGTTTATGGCCTGAACTGATAGCCTACAATTACTGTTTGATGAAGAGGGTGTTTCTAACTGGGAAAAGATGCTGCCTCTTGCCATGTTTGGGTATGGTTATGTGACCACTGACAGTGTGTTGATGTGACCATTGAGTGTGGTGATGCAACAACTGACAGTGTGATGATGTGACCACTGCTGGTAGTGGTGTGACCACTGACAGTGTGATGATGTGACCACTGACAGTGTGATGATATGAGTGTGATGATACGACCATTGAGTGTGGTGATGTGACAACTGACAGTGTGGTGATGTGACCACTGACAATGTGATGATGTGATCACTGACTGTTGTGGTGTGACCACTGACAGTGTGATGATGTGACCACTGACTGTAGTGATGTGACCACTGACAGTGAGATGATATGAGTATGATGATATGACCATTGAGTGTGGTGATGTGACAACTGACAGTGTGATGATGTGACCACTGACTGTAGTGGTGTGACCACTGACTGTAGTGGTGTGACCACTGACAATGTGATGATATGAGTGTGATGATATGACCATTGAGTGTGGTGATGTGACCACTGACAGTGTGGTGATGTGACCACTGACAGTGTGGTGATGTGACGACTGAGTGTGTTGATGTGACCACTGACAGTGTGATGATGTGACCACTGAGTGTGGTGATGTGACCATTAAGTGTGGTGATGTGACCATTGACAATGTGGTGATGTGACTACTGACAGTGTGTTGATGTAACCACTGAGTGTGGTGATGTGACCACTGAGAGTGTGTTGATGTGACCAATGACAGTGTGTTGATGTGACCACTGAGTGTGGTGATGTGACCATTGACAGTGTGTTGATGTGACCACTGAGTGTGGTGATGTGACCACTGACAGTGTGGTAACATGACCACTGCAGGTTTTGCATAATTTAAATGACTAAACATGACATAATTTGACAACTACAAAGATGGTGATATAATGACCAATTTACTTGACAAGAACTGACATGAGGAGTGAAGGTTTTGCATAATTTAAATGACTAAACATGACATAATTTGACAACTACAAAGATGGTGATATAATGACCAATTTACTTGACAAGAACTGACATGAGGAGTTACCCTGATGTTGCCCCCAAAGAAGAGCAAGGGGTAGGATGATACCATGGTGGTGTCATACAGGAAGATCTAAAAACAAACAGCACAGTGCACTTCACACTGACTTGATATAGAACCGGAGTTACATTCTTGAACAACTTGGTGCAATAATTCCAATATTTAACAGTACTTCTTTAACTTTCAATATCTACATAGATGCACACATACACAGGCCCTATACATGCACATACATCATAGTTAGATACAATCAGTAACTCATTTAAGATGATCATATTCACAAAATTTGTTACTTCCAATCACACACATAGAAAGTTAGATAAAATCAGTAACTCATTTAAGATGATCATATTCACAAAATTTGTTACTTCCAATCACACACATAGAAAGACGCGTAGACAAGAATATAAAATTCCATAATGTTACTGCTTTCCAACGAGCATACAATGTCATATGGCAACCGTGTTGACCATGACATGACGTTGACCCTCACCTTAGAGGTCAGCATCTTGAGGTGGTAGACGAGCCAGCGAGAGTTGATCTGCATCGCGCTCCAGTTGACTGACTGCGGATGAAGCAAGATTCGCCTCTCTGTCTTTGTTGACAGCAACGAGTCACTGAAACCACAGATGCAACTAGATACATGGCACCAGGCTAACTAGCAGCAGCTGCGAAGTTCCAAAGTAGTTCCATTACTTCTGAAAAAATATGATCATAAAACGCACTAGTCAGCAGCCTGCATCCGTACTCATTGCCCAGTGATGCCTCCGATGGTTCAGTCACAAGCAATGCATAACAGCAGACTACACTGCATCACAGGTGAACCAATCCCATCCACATATAACGCCACCTGGAAACGGCCCTGCGGTCACCCTCGCCATTGATAGATTGATTGCGTCAAGCCGGATCTGGACAGCTTGGGACTTACGCTTGAGGAGGCTGAGCGGGTGGCCACTGACCGCCCCACCTGGAGGGCGGTGATATGTGACCTCTATGCTGGAGACCGGGCGAGAGCACTAAGTCAAAACGGGCACTCTATGTACTAGTCTCCTTACATTTATTATTTACTCTCCCATACTTCCGCCCCCTCAACATGAGGGAACTTCCCTCCATACACACTGTGGGCACAGGCAGACTTACCCTCTCACAGACTTACCATCTCACAGTCTTACCCTCTCATACATTTACCCTCTCATATACTTACCCTCTCACAGTCTTACCCTCTCACATATTGTCTCTCAGACTTACTCTCTTTCACACTTAACCTCTCTCAAACTTACTCTCTCACATATCGTCTCTCAGACTTACCCTCTCTCAGACTTAACCTCTCACATACTCTCTTTTAGACTTACCCTCTCACAGACTTACTCTCTCCAAGACTTACCCTCTCACATATTGTCTCTCAGACTTACCCTCTTTCACACATACCCTCTCTCAAACTTACTTCTCTCTCAGACTTAACCTCTCATTCTCTCTACTTAGACTTACTCTCACATATTCTCAAACTTACTTACACCTCTCTTCAGACTTAACCTCTCACATACCCTCTCTAAGACTTACCCTCTCACAGACTTACCCTCTCCCAGACTTACCCTCTCCCAGACTTACCCTCTCACATATTGTCTCTCAGACTTACTCTCTTTCACATATACCCTCTCTCAAACTTACTCTCTCACAAATTCTCTCTCAGACTTACCCTCTCGCAGACGTACTCTCTCTTACATTTAAACTCACCCAGACTTCTCTCTCTCAGATTTACTCTCTCACATACTCTCTCTCAGACTTACCTTCTCACAGACTCACCCTCTCACAGTCTTACCCTCCCACAGCTTACTCTCTCACAGATTTACCCTCTCACAGACTTCTTCACCTTGTAAATGTTCGCCACATTAGGATAGGGTCCAGTACAGGTGATTGCCTTCACCAGCTGTTTGTTGTCTGTGACAAATAAACACATACATGTATGTTCGGCACAGTTCACACACAACCCATGTCTGTACAGCACAGTACACACACAACACAAGTCTGTACAGCACAGTACACACACAACACATGTCTGTACGGCACAGTTCACACACAACCCATGTCTGTACAGCACAGTACACACACAACACATGTCTGTTCAGCACAGTATACATATAACACATGTCTGTACAGCACAGTACACACACAACCCATGTCTGTACAGCACAGTACACACACAACACATGTCTGTACAGCACAGTACACACACAACCCATTTATGTACAGCACAGTACACACACAACACATGTCTGTACAGCACAGTACACACACAACACATGTCTGTACAGCACAGTACACATGTCTGTACAGCACAGTACACACACAACACGTCTGTACAGCACAGTACACACACAAAACATGTCTGTACAGCACAGTACACACGTCTGTACAGCACAGTACACACACAACAGATGTCTGTTCAGCACAGTACACATACAACACATGTTTGTACAGCACAGTACACACACAACCCATGTCTGTACAGCACAGTACACACACAACACATGTTAGTATACTCTTAAGAACATCAAATTAATTAATACATGAAAAACTAGGAACAGACTACATCCTTTACATGAAGACACGCCATACCTGATCCACTGTTGAACCTGAACTCGACACGTCTGTTCTTGATTGCAATGGAGATGAAGTCACCCTTTCCCTCGTCGCTCTGGGTGTTATACAGCAACAGACTGTCCGGCACTGTCTGGGCATTGATCATAAGGATCACCAGTATCTCCAAAAGGGCATCGGACAGGGTCTCATAGTTGAACATCGGGTCCGCGATACCTTCAACAAATGGTCATAATTAATCATAATTAAAGAGACGGAACACATAAAGGTAAGTTCTCAGGACTGCTCAAAGCACTTTTATACTTCACTCCCTGGCAGACATGTTCAATCGAACACCATTTCGACTTATCTGGGAAGCATTCAGCCTTGCTGCAATTAATGCACAAACACTATTCATATACAAATATCCACCACTGTCTATTTCAGGTAGCCATAGCGCTGAGTGAACTGTAGCAATGTAGAGTGAAAGAACTTGCTCAATGTTCGATGCGACAGCAAAGGACTCGAAACAGGGTTCTCTTGATTGAGATTTCGTTTAAATAGGTCTGCCAGAGAGACAGTTTAAAGTGCTTTGAGCAGTCCTAAGGACTGGATACTGCGTTATATAAGAACTAACCTTTACATTTTACTGATGGTCTCCCTCTTCTCCTTCTATCACTCTCTTCTCAATTCTCAACTAAACATTGTGAAGTGACGTAAAACGCAGAGTGACTTACCTATTTCACACCTGTCACCAGCCCTTCCAACTGGACAGGTACACCTGTAGCTGCTTGTAGCATTTACCCTTCTCTCCACATGCACCTGAAGCATACATAGGGTGAGTAATCAACTGCACCACTGTCATTTATAAAGACAATAATTTATAATAATAATAATTAATAACTTCTTAAGCGCCAATATCCTCAGACAATCCGAGCTCAGTGGCGCACCAAAACCAAAGGATTAAGCATTCTCGTACTCGTGTGCCAGGCAAAAGTCGTCAACAAATGGATGGATGTGCTAGGAAGCTAGGGAGGATAGGCGATATTGAAAAGATAGGTTTTGAGGTGAGAACAATATTTTCTGCTAATTTAACATTAACGGGAAGCAAATTCCATATAGTTGGCGCGGCAACTGAAAAAGCTCGACTTCCAGCCTTTGTCTTAACTCTAGGAACAGATAGCAACTTCGAACTAGACAACCGAAGTTGTCTGGCTTGTCTAGCCGGTGTGAGCATTGAATGTAAATAACTAGGTTGTTTGGATGAAAGGAGTTGGTAGGTGATTGTGCAGATCTTAAACATAATGCGATATCGCACGGGGAGCCAATGCAGTGATTTTAGAAGTGGCACTGAGCGGGAGAATCGAGGAGATTGTGTGACTACCCTTGCTAAACAATTTTGGACGCGTTGTAGTTTTGCAATATCCTTGATAGCAATATTATGAAGGAGGGAATTGCAACAATCTAGTCTGCTGCTAACAAGAGCTGTTGCGATAGTCTTAGCGACAGAAAGCGACATATGTCGGCGAATGCGGCGAAGATCACGGATATGATCAAAACAGCAACGGCACGTTTGGGATATGTGTTGTCTGAAATTGAAGTCGCAATCAAAGGTCACTCCTAAATTCCGTACTGATGCTGCTGGTGTGATATTTTGACTCAGGATGCATGTTGGAAAAAAGTCATTAAGTTTACCTCGCTGCATTGGAGTACCAATGATGAGGAATTCAGTTTTGTTTACATTTAACTTTAATTTACTATCGGTCATCCATGAAAAAAACATCTTCGAGACTATTGTTGAGTCGGTTTAGAGAGTGACTTGTATCGGGCGTGGCCAAGGAAATGTAAATCTGTGTGTCATCTGCATAAAGGTGATGATCCAAGTTATGACTTTGGATTACAGAGCTGAGTGGCGTAGTGTAGAGAGTGAAAAGCAAAGGCCCAAGAACGGAACCCTGGGGAATGCCACATGAAGTGGGGAGTGAGGTTAAAAAGTAATTATCTATCTTTATACATTGATGTCTATTGGTTAGATATGAAGAAAACCAGGTCAGAGCTGTGCCAGATATGCCATACCACATTGATAAACATTTGACAAGAGTGTTGTGATCAATGGTGTCAAAGGCGGCAGACAGATCAAGCAAGGTAAGTGCAGTTACTTTGCCATGATCAATGTTTAATATAACATTGTGTACTTTTAGGAGAGCAGTCTCTGTAGAATGAAATTGTTTATATGCTGATTGGAGCACACTGGATAAACAAGTTGAGCTGATATGACGCCTTAGACGGCTTGCTACGACTTTCTCAAGTATCTTTGAAATAAAGCTAAGATTAGAAATTGGCCTATAATTTTTGAAATCATCTTTTGGCAGAGAAGTCTTCTTGAGAACAGGATTTACATGAGCGTGTTTAAAATCATCTGGGAATTTACCCGAACTTAGTGATCAATTTATGATATTCGTTATTGTACCAAGTAAAGAGTAAAGACATGCTTTTAGTAGTATGGTTGGTAATGGATCGAGATCACATGACTTATTTGGGGAGGACATTATTATTTTCCTCACTTCATCAACTGTGGCTGGCTCAAACAATACAAGTGGAGAATTTACTTGTGGGGAGTCCACATTTACAGTACTTAAAGTGTGACATGGAAAAGCAGAACGTATAAGACTTATTTTATCTTTGAAATGACTAGAAAACGAGTCACACAGAGATTTGACTGACACATGACTAGGTAGAGATGGAGGCGGCCGTCTATGTAAAATACGATTTATGCAGTTCCAAAGCTGACGTGGGTTATCAGAGTTACTCGAGACCATGTTTGTGTAATAATTTGATTTAGCTTTGGCCATTTGTCTGTTGCAGTAGTGACACTGTTTAGAATATCATGATCTGTCCAAAGGCGAGCGTGATTTGCGCCATACACGTTCAAGATAGCGCCGGCGCTTTTTAGATTGTAGAATTTCAGGAGTCATCCATGGAGCATGTGGCTTTTGGGACACAGATTTAGATCTCAGGGGTGCATGTTTATTAAGTAAATGTTTGAGTACTTGACAGTACTGTCGACACAGATCTGACAGATGTTCTTTGGGGTTACTGATGAGGTCGGATTTAAGGATGTCTGTCATTAATGCGGCAATGTCAATCTTATGGATCAGTCGGTAAAACACATTGTGTTTGGACTCTACGGGAATTCTAGGAACTGTGAGATCAGCAATGACAGTGCAGTGGTCTGATAAACCATCTGAAGCAGTAGGTGTCTGAATATTGTTACAATCTGAACGGGTGATTAAGAGATCGAGCCAGTGGCCATGTATGTGTGTTGAGAAGGTAACATGTTGTTTCATGTCATAGGATGCCAGAATGTCATTAAATGTACTTGTTGTTGATGAAGGTGTGTCCAGATGTAGATTAAAATCACCGAGTATATAAAATTCTGAATAAATAGTTGCCAGATTTTCAAGTAGATCCTGGAATTCTTCAAAGAAATGGGCAGGGTGTCCTGGAGGGCGATAAATGCACACAAAATAAGCAGAGAAAGATGAATCGGAAATTTCGGCACAGATGGCCTCAAAGCTTGAGTAATCAGGGTTTGAATGCAAATTAACTTTGAACTGTTTTGAGACGAGAAATCCAACACCACCACCTCGCCCAACTGAACATGGGCGATGATGGAAGGTGAAACTGGAAGGAGAAATGTCAGCAATGCATGCAGCTGTGTCATGTGGTCTGAGCCAGGTCTCAGTGACAGCAAGGATGTCTATTGTCTTGGAAGTTAATAAATCGGTAAGCGAGGCTGTTTTGTCTCGAATAGATCGAACGTTAGTGGTGGCTACTCGAATATTGCGCCTGATAGCAGGTCCAGGATTAAGACTTACATCTCCTGCTAGTAGTAAAATAATTGCCAATTTAAACGTTGGCTTAGAGCGGGGGGTTGGTAGTAATTTTCTATTGAAGCAAAGATTAAGACATGGCAAACTGTGAAGATGTGACAAGGAATGTTGTGTTCTCATGTACTGAGAAACTGTTAAAATGACAGCTGACCGTTGGGGACTAAGTGGCTGGCACAGCGTAAAATCGTGACCTCTCGAAGCAGCAGAACAGAATAAAAAATAAAACACACAATAAAAATGCTGGTGACATTGTCTTTCCTCAAAATGGTCAAGAATAAAATGATAATCTCTCATAAAAATATAAATAATTGAAAATAATAAAATATTCTAAAACTGTATAATTGTACTAAAAATAATGTAAATTTCTAGGTTATTAAAGAGTGGGTTGACGATAATCAATGGCAATATTACAGGTCGTATGATTGTTCGCGCTCAGCAGGCCTGTGCAAAGTAACAAGACGTTTAGTGCCCGTGCAAAGAAAAGTCAGAGGTCTTCACCCTAGGGCGATTCTGGGTATAAAAGAACGACTTGTTGAAAAGGCCTGTTAGTATATAGTTTATAAGGGGACTGTCCCTGCCTTACTACGTTGTGTACGTAAGCCTGCTAGCGCGAAAATCAAATCGACCTGTATTATCGCCCAAATAATTTAAGTACAAAATTTAACAGCGTTGGTGGTGACAATTTATAAAATGTTTGTTTAAGCAAACAGTGCAATACATTGACACTAATTCTACACTAGTGTCACAGACAAAATTAAACGTTAAATTGCAAAAATGATTTTGAATCACGCAGTGACAAAATAAACAAGTACCACCTTACGCCACCTAGCGACCAAGTATCCAAGTATTTCTGTTAAGTTCATTTGCTATGTATTTTTTTAACAAGATTTAACAAGATTTAACAAGATTGCCATCCAGAGAATTAACTCTAGATGGCAGGTGGACAAGGAAGCCCTTTGGCTTATCGAGAGTCCAACCCTTTTATCTACATATATCCAGCCCTTCTGAGGTATGTGTCGATTTTATTTTTAAACATATTCACACTACTAGCACCCACACAATCATCAGATAATCTGTTCCATTCATTCACAGTCCTTTGTGAAAATGAGAACTTTCTCACGTCTAATCTACACTGCTCCTTTACTAATGTAACTTTATGTCCTCTAGTCTTTCTATCTTTCTTAACTGAAAAAAACATATTTCTATCAATATTTTCATAACCATTCAATATTTTAAACACTTCTATCTGATCTCCTCTCAATCTCCTGGTCTCTAGTGTTGTTAAACCACATTCTTTTAGGCGTTTTTCATAACTAAGATCCCTCAGTTTTGGTATCATTTTAGTCGCTCTCCTCTGTACTCTTTCTAGCATATCTATGTCCTTCTTGCGGTATGGCCTCCACGCTTGTATACAATATTCTAAATGAGGCCTAACTATTGTTTTGTACAGCGGTATTATTAGTTCTTTTTCTTTATATGCTATATTTCGCCTAATCAATCCAAGGATTTGATTTCCTTTTGAAGCTGCAATTCCACACTGCTCTGAAACCTTCATGTCAGCACTAATTGTCAGCCCTAAGTCTTTTTCTTTTACAGTAGTACTTAGTACAGTTCCCCCCATTGTATATTCTACATATTCGTTCCCATGTCCTGTGTGAAGGCATTTACATTTCCCAAAATTGAACAACATTTGCCACTTTTCAGACCATTTGATCAACCTGTCAAGATCATCTTGTAAATGCTCTCTATCACCATCACTTTCAATCCTTCTAAACACTTTTGTATCATCTGCAAATTTCAACACCTTGCTAGCTATATCATCGTCCAAATCGTTTATATATATTAAGAATAATATAGGTCCCAGTACTGATCCCTGTGGAACCCCACTCAAAACTGATTTCCAGTTTGAAGCCTCCCCATCAACAACTACCCGTTGTCTTCTGTCAATCAGCCATTTTTTTATCCAGTTAATTATACCATTTCCTATGCCATGGGCCTTTAGTTTAAGCAGTAATCTCTGATGTGGCACTTTGTCGAAAGCTTTTTGAAAATCTAAGTAGATGATATCTACTGGTGATCCATCATCTACCCACTTAGTGATATCTTCCAAAAAACATAACATATTTGTTAAGCATGACCTCGCTTTTAGAAACCCATGTTGAGATGGGTTTATCAAGTTATGTTTAACAAGAAAATCCACCATGTGATCTTTAATTAGTCTTTCTAATAATTTACAAATCACCGATGTTAAACTAACTGGTCTATAATTATTTGACTTGTTTCTCGAACCTTTTTTAAATAACGGTATAATGTTTGCTTCTTTCCATTCTAAAGGAACCACTCCCTCTTCTAATGACAAGTTGAAAACTGTTGCAAGCGGTATGCTAATTTGTTCTACAATTTCCAATAGTAGTTTGGGTGGAATACCATCCACTCCAGGTGATTTATTATCCTTCATAGCCCTAATTTTCTTAGCTACCATTTCTGGGGTTACAATTAACTGTCTTAAATAGTCTGATTCTGCCCCCTTGAACTTAGCCTCTGGTACTGGCAGTGAACTAGTGTCTTCTCTGGTAAACACTGAACTAAAATACTCATTTAGGTCTTCAGCCATTAAGAATCCTTCTGATATTATATTTCCAGCACTATCTTCTAGAGGACCGACCTTATCCTGAACTTTCTGTTTGCTTCGAACATACGCATAAAAACTCTTGCTGTCATGTTTTATATTACAAGCTAATTTATGTTCATAGCTTCTCTTTGAATTTCTAATTTCAGCTGTAGCTTGGTTTAGTGCTTCTTTATAAATGTTGTAGTCTTCGTCATTGCCAGTACGTCTATATGACTTCCACATCATTTGTTTATACTTAATTTTTCTAATGGCTTCTTTCGATAAGTATTTCTTTCTGGTCCGTTTCCCTTGTTTTTTGAAGGGAACAAATTTATCTACGATGCACTCTATTTCATTCTTTAAGATATTCCAGCATTCTGTTGCTGTCTTATTCTTCAGTGTATTATTCCAGTCTATCTTTGCTAAATATTTCCTCATTTCCTTATATCTTCCTTTGTGGAAATTTCTCCTCAACTGCTTTTTATTATTTCTTTCTGATTTTACTTTAATGGTAAAATGTATCTGGTTGTGATCACTACTTCCCAGAGGCTCACATAATTTAACATTGTCAACTAATTCATTCTGTGAGGACAAAACTAAGTCTAACACATTCTCTCCCCTGGTTGGTTCTAGCACATGTTGAGAAAGGAAACTATCTTGTACTAAAACTAAAACCTTGTGGTCCTCACTACCCATACTCTGTAGAGATTTCCATTTTATATGCCCATGGTTAAAATCCCCCATAATAACACAGTCCCGTTTGCTCACTTCCCTTATAGCGTTTTGTATTTTTTCATTCTCTTCTATGCTTATGTTTGGACTTCGATAAACTAATCCAACCGTTAACGTTGAGTTTCCTGCAACTATGTTACACCAAACAGCTTCTTCGCAATCTGCTTCTCTGTCTAATTTTATTTCATAAGCCTGGATAGATTCTTTAATATATAAAATAACTCCACCTCCCCTTCTTCCTGTTCTATCTTTCCTAAACATTACATATCCTGTCAGTCCCAATTCGGCATCTAATATATCGGTGGTTGCCCATGATTCGGTTATACCTATTATGTGAGGGTCAATATCTTCTACCATAATGTTTAGTTCATTTCTTTTGTTTACTATACTCCTTGCATTTAAACAAAACACATTTATACCCAGCTTCAGAACAGTTTTCCAGACTGTTCTTTGCTGAATTATTTTTGCTGCCTTTATCTATGCCTCCAGTTCCAGGCTTCTCTGCGAGTCCCCCCTGCGAATTTAGTTTAAATAGATGCAACCTGTCCCACTGTCAACAGATCGCAGCAGATTCTCTGAGAATACTGCTGCCCCCTTTCCACTTAGATGGAGGCCATCTCTCATGTACATATCTTCTCCCAACAAAGTACCCCCATAAATCTATGAATCCCACGCCCTCTTCCTCACACATCTGCTCAACTAGTGCGTTGATCGCCATCTTCTTACAGTTTCTGTATCTTGCCCCCCTTCCTCCCATTGCTGGCAAAATTCCTGAGAGAATAACCTGTTCCACTCTTGTCTTCTTTAGCTTCCTCACTAGATGTCTGTACTTCTGAACTATACCAGTTGTTCCCTCCTTGTCTGCATTGTTTTTCCCATTGTGTCCCTCCACCTTCCTTCGGGTCCACTCTCCTTCATTTTCCCTGTCCATTTCCATTGAATCCTTCCTCTTTCTTTCACCCCCCTCCACCTCCGCTCCCTCCAGTTCCATTGTCTTTCCACTGTCCATCCTCTCTCCATTCTCTTCCATTCCCTTCTTTCCTGTCGCGTTTTCTCTTGTCCCTTTTCCTCCTGTCATCTTCTCTTCTAGCACATTTACTCTCACTTCCTTTCGTCCCTTCTTCTTTCCTCCCATCACATTTTCTTCTCTCCTCTCCCGTCCCTTTTTCCCGGCTACCTCCTTCATTACGGTCACTTTCTCCCCTGTCACCTTCACGCCTGTCATGTTTTCTGTTTTTTTGCTGAACACTCTGTCTTCTTCCATCAGTCTTCTGTCTCACAGTCTTACCAACTGCCTCTGTGGTATCTACCTCTTCACCATCTGTATCGCTGTCGTGTCTCTCCTCATTCTCTACAGTCTGACTACCTGCTGATCTATCCCCACTGGCCCGTTTTCTCTTCCTCTGCCGAACACTTTTCCTCCGTCCCTCTGTTTTCTCAATGTCTTGTTCCTTCACACCAGTCACCTTCCTTCCTCTCAGTCTCCTTTCTTCAGTCTCCGTGTCACAACTCTGCTCCTTCTGTGTTGTAGAATTCTCAACTCTCTCCGCGTCATCCCTCTCTGCTCCATCTATTTCTATGTTGAGTCTCGCCTCCATCTCCTTCACTATATCCGTCAACTTACACACCTCCTTCATCAGACATTCCACCCTCAAACACCCCATACACCGAAAGGTGAATCCGTCATCTTTGGTCTCTGCCCATGATTTTGGACAGCCAGACAACGCAAAATCCATCCAGCTCTGGCAGTCGTTGCAAACTAGGTGTCGTTTTGCCCTGAGTTGCCGCTTGCAAGGTGCCATATCAGAATTTATTTATGTTCAAAGTAGTTTTTATGTAGTCTTTGAAAAGACTTTTCTGTGTACAATTTACACCAGATTGTTTAGGTTATAGTTAGTTATATTTGTTAACACACAGTGACACACCGTGCCTTACCTAGTTACGATGTCGATGACAATGTATTCAAGTTAGGCTTAGATACAAGGTAGTCTTTACAAAGACTGTTTCCTGTGTACTATTATACACTTTAAAAGATTGTTATTTTAGGTTTTAATTACTCATCTAACTACACCGATTATCTCAAATAACGCTATTCTATTGTCGTTCACGGTACGCTAACTTCGCCAGTGACCTACTTTGTAAACAACGTTCCGATTACATTAACGTCCCCAATTATCGCTCGCAAATCGCCTACTTTTAATCTACCCTAGATTACTCCCTCTAGCTAACTTTTAACAAAAAATATTGCTTAATATATATCTATAATTACGTTATGTATCCTATACGCTCAATAATATCACTTATCTTGATCAAATATCCTTATATTTTCGCATGTTTGCTGCACCAAATTCAAATCAATTCACCACCGGAAGTCCCCCAAATCTTGCGAATGTTCGTATCGTAAATGTTTCGAGAATAGCACTTGCGAAAAAATCGTAACTTACGTTCTTTTGACGTCATTTTTGTGTAAAAATGGCGCTAAGAAATTCGTAAGTCGTTCGAGAATACGGGCCCAGGACAGCAAAATGCAGCAGGCATAAATCTACGACTACGCCCAATATATTTCGACAATAAATTATACAAGTGCCCATTTTGAAGATTGTTTGAAGGTGTATACAAAATATATAACTGTAAAAAAAGTATGTTTTTGAACATGTGTACACATACGAACGCACGTACATAATCATATGAGCGCTGTTTTAGGGAAACCAACATGTAACAGTATTGAGAAGTTATCGCCGCTATGTAGTTCTCCTAGCTAGCCGCCTAGTGGCGCCACTAATTGCGTGGCTTCACTTTTCGACCAGTATTTAGGCCGAGTGGTTCCTCTTACCGTATATTCTTGTTGGTACTACTGCGTCACAACCACAACAACTACTGCACTTGTGAACTCTCATCGTCCTCCCTGCCAACAACAGCATATATAAAGAAAACCATCATGGCCATACCATTGGAGCGGGAGCCCAGAGCTTTTGTTTATATAAAAAGGGCCAAAGTATTTGACCCCATAGACCTGAGGAACGTTCCCACGACATCTCAAAAATTAGTTGCTGCCGGCAAAAAGTACTTTTATTTATGTGAACGACGCCACGGCTACAAACAGTTTCAAAAGTTCCCCTGGTGTTCCCCGAGTACAGAATGGCCAAGGACAGCAACTTTGGGTGGTGGGTCCCCCCCACAACAACAACAAGAACCCCCTAAAATTGACGAAAACGTATTTTATACACGCAATCACCTAGCGGGTTTCGTAGCCCGGTAGATAGCGCCACTTGATATGCAAATATTGTTTGGTAATGGCGACGCTGGTGTAGTAACCTGATTGAGATAGAGAACTACATATCAGTGTGATTCTTGAATGAAATTGCTATAGCCCGATTAATTATTCATACATTTGATTAATCACAGAAAAGGAGGAATGACCTTCATGCTCCCATCAAAGTGCCTCCTCGTCCGGCCGGTCGGTCGGTCCTACTCTAGTCTCTAAAATAACTTCAACTGGAGGTATATCATACAAAGATTATTTGGAAAAAAAACGACGTTTCACACCTTTAATTTTAATCAAATTGACATAGGTACTACTGTTAGTATAACTGATAGCTTACCTCCAAAATCTAGTTGTGGAAAAGAGGGCATATCAACTAAATTACTAAAATAAAAAAACATTAGCGTTGCAGTCACTCTAATTATTAATATTTTTTTATAACGTATGTTTTCAGACAAATTAAAAATGGCAAGTCATACCCCTTTTAAAAAAAGAGGTGATGTTTCTGATCTTGACAGTTATCACTCTATTTCTATTTTGCCAGTGATTTCAAAAAAAATTGAAAGGGTTATGTTTAATCAAATCCATGAATACTTCCATTCCAAAACGTTATACTACAATAGCCAATTTGGTTTTAGAAAGAAACATTCTACTGAACTTGCAACACTCTTTGTAAAAGTTATTTACAAACTCGCAAACAGTATGTAAAATTTCAAAATGTTAAGTCAAAGGAAATAGTTATAAACACTGGTGTCCCCAAGGTTCAATTTTAGGACCACTCATATTTATAATATATATCAATGATATTGCACTTTCTACGACACCACCCTTTCCAGTACAGTCGATAAATTAAAAAATCCAGAAGGTCAAACATCAAGTGAACAAATAAACAAAGAATTAACAAAGATTAACAATTGGCTGAAAGCTAATAAACTGTTATAAAATGCAAAAAAACTAAATTCATGTTTTTCATATGCCTCAAAAGAAAGTAGAATACCCTCTGTTAGAAATGGATGGGGCATACATTCAATGTGTAAATTATTTCAAATTTTTTGGCATCACGATAAGTAACCATTTAAACTGGCAGAGGCATATAAACAAAATATCAAATAAAATATATAAAACAATAGGCATACTAAATAAACTTAAACACTTTTTATCACCTAATACATTATATATATATTATCTACAATGCTCTTATTCTCCCTCATATCAATTATGGCTTACGTTTATGGGGTCATCAAGCACATCGAATTTTCAAACTACAAAAAAAGCAATACGAATAATATTATTAAGTAAATACAATGATCACACAAGTCATGTTTATAAAAAAAACTTCAGTTACTAAAGTTGGATGACATTTATAAACTCCAACAACTAAAATTTTAATACAAATTAATTAACAGTCATAACTTAGTAGAGACAGTAGACAATGCACCAAGTATTATCATTAATACAATTTACACCCGCAGTCTACATGGTTTTTCGACATACAAAACAAATTATTTTATTTCAAATTATGAATCCTGTTGTAGTATTCACTATTCTTATATTTGTAATTCATATTGAAATATGTACATATGTATCTACATGTACGTCAATACACGAATACATGTAACAATTGATTGTATATATGGATGTATGTTGATACGTTGAACAATCCTCAACTATCTATTTAATACATATATTATTCTGATGGTTTCATGTAAATATTGTTGTTTACAATGGCGGGGTGGTTCCTGTGCCAGCGATATAATATATCTTAATGGGTGTCACCCGACATTACGTATTACTTAAGTAATTCGTTGTATATGTATTGTATACATAGGTCAAATAAATGTATTCCAAGTTCCGAGTTCCGAGTTCCATATAAGCAGAATAACAGCTAGTAATTGTGCCGCTTGGGTATGGCGACACGCAAATTCGATACGGGGGTACCATTGTCGGTCGTATGTTTTTCTTTGCACGTGACAATTTCCAAGACAAAAACATCCAATGATAACATAAACATGTGGAAATATACGCAATACATTATTATAACATGTGTTTATTCAGTGCGTTAAAAAAAAATTTGAAACTGTTTTTAGCCTTGGCGTCGTTCACATAAATAAATGTACTTTTTTGCCCACTTCAAGGGGTGATTTCGGGGACAATCCACCACCCGAGACCCGTTAGGAACTCATTTTTGAGATGTTGGGGGGAGTGGTTCATCGGGTCCATGGGGGTGAAACACTTTGGCCCTATTTACATAAATAAAAGCTGTGGGCTCCGGTCTACATTGTGCGGCTTAGGGGGTCAGCACACTGTCAGTTTTCCCATTGGCGACCATGTTAATGTTTTGTGTGATTATAAGAAAACGTGACCTATAAAGTTTCTTAAACTTCTCACCTGCTGTTATTATCATCTCATTGACATGCTGGTCGAGTTTAATAAAAATCTAATATCTCTAGCTCTTGCAAAATGCCTGTATGTATGACACCCGTCAATATTTACAAATGGATGCAAGCAGTAATCCGGCTAAAAAGTCAACTAGCCAAATTGCTGCCAGATATCCTTCCGCTTAATAAAATCAGCTAAAAAGACACCATTTTACTGTCAACAGCTTCTACAATCACATCTAGAAATCTGACTACTCAAATGCACTTATATCAGAGCAAGTGAATATTGTAAAAAGTCATTTCTCAAAAATATACTGATCTCTTTTTCGTCTCTAACCAAGCAGGAAGTCTAACAGTGTCCTAACCCCTTAGACTCATCACCTACTGTGGGCTCCCGGTCTACATTGTGCGACTTAGACTCATCACCTACTGTGTGCTCCCGGTCTACATTGTGCGACTTAGACTCATCACCTACTGTGTGCTCCCGGTCTACATTGTGCGACTTAGACTCATCGCCTACTAATAAGATAATAATAAGAACACTTATATAGAGCCATACATCTAGATAAATCCATTCGGAGGCGATTAGAATGCATAATTATATACAGTGTATATATGTGTGTGTGTGCGTGCGTGCGTGCGTGCGTGCGTGTGTGTGTGTATTTATATATGCAGAACATTAATATTAATTACATAAATTTAATAATATTAAATTAGTTAAATTAAAAAAAAAGTTAGAGCTAAAGATGATCGTTAAATTAAAGGTATATTGATAATAAATCTGTAAATATTGTTTAAAATTATTTTTAAAACGTGTACAAGATAATAAAATTTAAAAAAATAATAAACTGACTGGTTGCGTAAGCAACCCAGAAAAGATGGGTTTGCAGCTTGTTGATTAGGCAGTCGGGGATGTCATATAGCAGACAGTTCGCGTAGTCAATTCTCAATATAACAAGAGAGTACATAAGACGGACTGAGGCTTTCTGTGTTAGGCACGATCGGATTGACGCAATGTTCATCAGATGATAGTAAGCTACGCAGCACATGTGCTTTACATGACTGACCATCGACATTTCCGAGTCGAATACAACGCCGATGTTTCTGGCAGTAGGACTTGGCGTTATATATTGCAGTGATGTTCTTCTTCCAATTGTGACACACATAACTGGGCAGTCACTGCAATCGTCTGTCCTTCCTAACCAATATAAGACCAATAACATATCGTCACTAATAAAGAAGACTGGACTAAATATAAAATTGGTGCAAAACGGTCGACCTGTCTAAACTGTAGCATTTGTCTCGAAACTGCTTGAGCATATTTTAGCAAAGCAACTTGGCGACCACGTGCAAGAGCACGATTTGTACGACCACTTTCAAACGGCATATCGACAAGATCACTTTACTGATAATTGGGTGTTGTCAATGAGATGGTTGATAGTCGATTTAGCATGCCAATGAAATGTTCAACCAATCGTTTGAGAATCCCGCTTCAATATAAAATGCATGTCTATACCTGGTTACTTATGAGAGGTGTGAATGTAACTTTGTTGTGTGTACGCCGGTGAATTAATCTGGTGAGAAACACAACAATAGAACACTTCAGTACAGCGGGAAAGATTTAACAAGATTTAACAAGATTTGATATTACATTGGCTAAATAAAACTGTTTTAAAGTAACGTAATTTGTGACTGAATTTATCTGAGGCTGCACCGTACTTCATTTCAACATAACATTTTTATTTGGAATTGGTATTTTAAAGTTGGAATTGATATTCTGTAATTGATTTGGAAACATTAAAATGTAATTAATCCCAGGTCTGCTGCGCATCCGTGTCCCTTCCGCCTTTCACGCATAAGGCGATAATCTCCATAAAGCCCGCATTTCCAAGTGTTCTCCATGTCACGTTCGTCGCGCGGAGATCACATATTGCCTGGGTAATCGCACTGATCTCGGCAGCACCGCAAGGCAGCTTAACCTAAAGCCCTTTTCAATCGGCTTGTTCGTCATTGTTAAGTGCAACACTTAGGTCCAGAATACGAATTCACAGCTCCGCGAAGACCACGGCGTGCTAGCTAGTGCATTCGCCTCACGTCTCCAGAGACAACGAACCACCAAGCAGCGCACCAAATGCACAAGCACATTTCCTAAAACATGCTGTTTTCCCGTGTTCCCGGTCGGGCAGCGGAAGATAGTGGGCAAAAAGTTT
>JAHLWY010001031.1:0-31815 GCA_020002185.1 Paraescarpia echinospica
TTGACGTGTAATTGCAGGAGAATTGGCTTTATCTCTACTGTCAAATGCTGCACTCATCTAACAGAAGTATCAAAACTGAGCGCTTGTTGGCGTAGAGCTGTACGAGATTTCTCGGCGCATGACAATTTCAATCGCGGAAAAGTCATATATTTCCTGAATATAATGTCAACATCACATGCTAATCAGGAGTGGCTGTATTTTAGTTACGTTAAAATATAATCCCATGTGACATGTGTACGTTCGTGCGTGTAATATTGGTTGGCTCCATCCTTATAATATTTTACGCAAAATTTTAATTTTGAGACCCCCACCCGTTTGTAATGCTTCATAACACTGACCTGCTTACCCTCTAAAAGGACATTCTTTTTGAAACAAAACCCTATGGCTATCTATCATGGTACATAAGAACTAGAATTAAGAATAAAGTACAAGATCAAATGATAAATTACTAGAATAAAGTACATGTTGAACTAACAATAAACAATAATACATCAATTGTTCAAGTTTAGACCTACTTTTAATAGGTATGATTTCTGATAGGGGGAGGGGCGCAGGCGACAGCTGTGCGAGTCGTCGTGCCATACTGTCAAAAGGAGCTCGAGTCCTTCTAAACCTATTTCGGTTTCTAAAATTGGGCAATCTTGTTCACCCTACTTTGCCTGTTTGTTTCGTAAGAGACCACACATGTGGTATACTTTATAACATGGGCGTTCCATTACCCACTGCCAGAACCGTTGGTCATAAAGTGAGAGATATGAAACAGTGACACAGATTTCCATACAATGAAAATTACCTTTCAATTGTCAAATGAATAACATATCGGATGTGTCCGAAAATGGATTTTTTTGTTAAAAAAGCTAATTATTCATATCTTTCTCAAAACCTACAATTTTATTGGTAACAAAATACATCAATGGAAAAGAAATATGCATGTTCCGAACTGAGTCCAAGCAAATTTTATATGCAAAAAAGATGAAAGCGTTGCCTTTCTATTAAGCACCAATTTTGCATCAGTAAGAACATCAGTTATTTTAAACAACTGCTGGAACTGAACAAGAATCAATATTCCATCATGAAATCCTACATGGAAGTCAAATGCCTCAAACTACTCTACTCACGGAGCGCAAGAAGCCAGCTTCATTGTTAATAGAACAAACTTGAAAACAACAAAATGTTCACACCAACCTGAAACACATTATATTAGCATTGTCAACAGTAAATGTCAAAGGGTTTGTGTCAACTCAAACACAGTGTGTGGCAATGGTACTGTTCACCATCCACCAGGGGTACAAATCACCCGAGACGCATCGCATAGAATTAGTTTCAGTTAGGTTTTATAAATGAACTGAACCGGAGTAAACCATTCGATTGTGTATATGAATGACTGTCCGTGTTCACAAGATATTATTTTTGGTTATTCAAGTACAGCATCCAAATTCTCTTCTTGACATTTTGTTGTAGCGCCGTGGTGCAGTGGCTAGAACTTCGGACTTTCAACCGAGAGATCCCGCGTTCGAATCCTGTGCGGCGGTGTCGAACCTTGGGCAAGTTCTTTCACTATACGTTGCACCAGTTCACTCAGCTGAATGAATGAGTACTTGGCTGTAGACAGTGGTGGATAGTTGTGTACGAATAGTCTTCGCGCATTAATTGCAGCGTGGCTGGATGCTTCCCAAAGAAGTAAAGATGGTGTTCGATTGAGCAAATCTGCCAGAGAGTAAAGTGTAAAGCGCTTTGAGCACTCCTGAGGACTGGATACTGCGCTATATAAGAACTTACCTTTACTTTTTTACTTTTACATCATCGGGAGTTAAAATTAAATTTGTTTTCCGGTCGGTGTGTTCGGTACAATTTTGGTTTGCTGTAAGTAGATCACAGGCACGTACAGACACGCACAGGCATGCACAGGCATGCTCGGGCACGCACGTCACGCACGGGCACGCGCCTGCACGCACAGGTACGCGCACGCCCGTGCATGCACGCACAGACACATACAGATATGCAGAGATGCGCACCGATATGAGCAGACAGGCTCGTGCACACAAGCATGCATTCGCGCGCGCGCGCGCACACGCAAATATTGACATCATGTCACGACCTTGGATATACATGAAGTAATTCGCAACAGTGAATTACCCAATACGCTTGTGACATTCGTTGACAACCGTCCGTATCCTTAGGGTGTGCTTTCTGTACGATTCTCTTGTTCACTGCTTGACAGTTGCGTAACAGCCTTGCATTTGTTTAATGTTGTACTGTATGAAACTGGTTATGTACCATTAAGTAGTGTTCGACGGCGGGAAATCCACGTACAGAGTGTTCAAACACAGTCTAGAGTTACGACAATGATCGTCAGTTACATGTGATATTAATGACTACGTAATACAGCGATTTTATCTAAAATAAGTTTTTTTATGGAGCGCAGTGGACTAACAATCGAGAGAACTCGGTTTCGAATCCTGTGGCGCCGTGTCGAATCAGGGAAAGTTCGTTCATTCTGTGTTGCTCCAGTTCTCTCAGCTATATGACTGATTCCCTGGGCATAGACAGTGACGGATATTTGTGTACGAATACTGTTCGCGCATTAACTGCAGAGGGGCCGAATGCTTCCCAGAGAAGTCTCGATGGTATTCGATTAAACAAGACTGTCAGGAGTAAAGGATCAAGCGCTTTGAGCAGTCCAAAGGACTTGGTACTGCGATATATAATCCACGGAAGGGTTCATTATCATTATTATGCGCAATGATAACATTAATTTGTGTTATGTTACGTATACGGTCAATGCTCATGACAGAAGGATATTCATATGGTAATGCAGATTACATGGGAGAGAATACGTCCATTTTTCCTCAATTAAGCTTATCAGCTAGATTCATGTATTTATATGTAGACCTTATATCAAGGGGTCATTACAATTATTATCAACAATGTTCCCTGTTATATGTACTTGCGTTGTGTTACATGTGCGATACATGCTCATGAGAGTAACATACATATAATTACGCTGACCGTAATCATGTTATGTAGGAGACGAATGGGACAAGTAATTCGTGCATATTTTGATACCAATAAGGATTTAATTCAAAACCTAATGCAATGTTAAACTACTTTAATGTCGATGTATGTTGTTTTGACCTCTGAATATAATTTGTGCGTATTTACATACACGCATCTGGATTACTTGAGGTTTACAGAAACATAATCTTGCTCAATCTTTGTCCCGAAATTAAAATCGTCACAAATCGCATGTAAAACCTATTGAGGGGGCCCCAATATAAACTTGCGTAATTTTGACAATGTTCCCTAATTTGTTGAGCTATATACTTTTGATATGTTATCTAGGATATATGCTTGCTTCCAAAACTAAAAGATTTGTTTCTGTTGCAATTTGTTCCAACATGACCCTAGTTTGGTCATAAAAGTCGTAGACTAACCACGCATATCGGTGGATGAGTGTCCGTCATTCGTGACAACAATAGGCACCCATCAAGGTGCCACAAGACAGCCTCAGCCCAGTACTGTTTATAATCTACATCGAGGAGCGTACCTTCAAAACACTACTGTTAAGTTCAAATCACTCTCCCAACGTACTCTCAAGACATTACCCAATGTCAAAACACTACCGTTATTATATTTTACCACCCAAGTACACAAGTTACCTTTAGTAATCATCCTATACACTAAGGTCGAGTTCGTAATCATTGGAACTAATTAGGCAACGGGAATAAATAGTTAGTGTGAAACGTCATAACATATTAATGCACAGACGCGGGAAGGGGGGGGCAGGGGTCAGTTGCCCCCTGGAATTTCTCAGGGACAGACATATACTTCTGCCCCCCCCCGCATTAAATTTGAACGTGAATGTTTGTTTTTGTGGCGAACGTCAGTGGCGGGTGGAAATGTAAATGTTCTGCCCCCCCCCCCGGCTTCCGATGTCACAATCGAGCCAACCGAGAAAGCCACAAGGTGAAGGAAGATGTGAACATTGGCAGCGGCGAAAATATGATTTTTGTTCCCGCGTCACTGTATTAATGTAATTATTATAATTAGCTATGGTTTGAGTTAGTTATGGTTGACGTTAGTCATAGCGTAAAGGTTGGAACCAATCAGATGACGGGAATAAATAGTTAGTGTGATAATCAGAGAAGGAGAATAAATAATTATTCATAACACCTACGTTATCCATGAGAATCGTTGTCATTTACCGCCAGCCGCCATCAGTAAAACATGGCTTGTCAACCAGTGGCGTAGCCAGAGGGAGGCCAAGGGGCCATGGAATTGTCAAACGAATCTGTAAATCTTTACTCCACTCCTCCTTGTTACCATTAGTACCCCTCGACAAAACGATCCGTGACACATAAATTCTTGTAATTCAAGTTTGTTCAGCGCCACTTTGACGAGATTGCCAGCGACCCAGTGGCGTAGCCAGAGAAATTAGGAGGGTAGCTAGGAGACTGAAGATATATATTGCCTGATTTATAGAGTGACAAGG
The DNA here is from genome assembly GCA_020002185.1 of Paraescarpia echinospica. Taxonomy (NCBI): domain Eukaryota; kingdom Metazoa; phylum Annelida; class Polychaeta; order Sabellida; family Siboglinidae; genus Paraescarpia; species Paraescarpia echinospica. Next base: position 4,493 of record JAHLWY010001031.1, read on the forward strand.
TACAGAGGTTATAGGGGTGCCTGTGTAGGACTCCCAAATCTTTGGCAGAGAAATTTGTCATAATTCAAATGGGATTGAGTTACCCAAAGTGGAGGAATCCGACGCTTCTGCGGTAGGTGATAAGCATCCAGCAGGCTGCAGCCCAAGAGGTGACAAGGCAACGAAAATGTCATCATTCACAATGTGCTTGATGGCTAATGCCTATTTATATATCAACACAAGGATGCAAAATGATAGTTGCCCGGCAAGATGATTAGTTACTGAACTAAGATCAAGTTGCACGTTACGGCCAAAGTAATTTATATAGATTTTCCACTGGGTAGTCGGAACGTCGTATCGTGAATTAATTAATTTTAATAAGCGACAACGTTACACATGACATAAACATTTTTGTGAAGCTCACTCAACGCCGCCGCCGCGGTAGGGGTTTGTTATGAAGTCACTAGTTGAGCGCCAGCGCCTCATCACACACACATACGCACGCACACACACATACACAAACACACATGTATATATACATACATACGTGTGCGTGCGTGTGTCATGTCCCGCTACTCACTGCTTGCGTGAATGCCGGATGGCCCCCCCCAATACAAAATCCGCCACTGTGTTTTTTGAAGAATGGGAACGTTTCATCGAACCATGCCATAAAACCTGGACCTCTGATTATCACGTGAGATTTGAGCATGACGTTCATACTGTCTTCATGACATATGAGGTTCTCTGTTAACAACCTGGAAAAAAACCAGTCTCCAAGTGGAGGATATTTAAAATGTACCTCCTCAAATCGACGTTATCGTTCATTTCGTGCAGACTCTAACAAGTCATTACGACATACTGGTGCGTTCACAGATATGCTAATTAATTTAGCTTTTGTAATATATATATATAATCCAACTATTGAATTATTTGTGTTCGGGTCCGGTAAAAATTCGACAAAAAGGTCCAAAGTGGTTCTTCGAGAAAAAAACAAATGAAAAGTATGCTTTTTTTTAATTAAACTGACTAATTTAAATATGACCTAACCTTCTTCACGATGGACAAACTTAATTGACGATGTATGTTCAATAATCTATGTTAACAAAGGATGGTCAGTAATGTAAATTAACGATGGAAAATACTATTCGGAGTTTTTTCTTCATCTTGTTGCAGTTTTATAGCACCTCTTTTTGTTGACGCTACAACGTTCGGTTGGCGACATTTTAACGCTCAGCTGCGCATGAGAACATCGCTACACGGCTGTGGCTTCAGTAGCTATTACCTCTTTTCGACTCGACCCAGAGTGTATAGGCCTGTGTGCCTGACGTACCTGTTTAGCTACATATACGTACGTACATGCGTGCTTGCGTGCGTGCGAGCGTGCGCGGGCAAAGGAGATTGTGTGCGGTCATTTCTGCACGTAGATTCGACAGATGAATTACTGCTGCAAACGTTGTCACACATACACCATACAAAGGAGAATATTTAATATACATTGGCTGGTATTTTAAACGTTTATTAAAGTTGCTATTAAACAAAGTATAGTCATACGTAAGGTGTGCGAGAAATATTGGTATAAACGTAGTGTGACGCTGCATGATTAGGTAGTATCAATTCCATTGATTAGTTTGACTCTATAGTCTATATTTGAAAGTGAAATATATGCATTTTACATAGGTTTAGAGTACCATAATTGTTTTTTATTTCACTAAAGAATAACAGCTGACATTGTATGCTTTTCTAGCAGAATACTTGTTGAGCAATCTCAAAAGGTGCGCCAGAAGTTTATCTGTGCAAGCAACCATGGGCAGTGTGGGTCAATAAAAGCACTAGGTAAACGATAAATGCATACAGTACTGGCTATTGTGTGTGTGTTGTCCAGCAAGGGTGGTGACTTCTGAAGTTGATAGCAAATTATTAGGTGTAGAGATTTCATTCATTTTTGGCAGTCTGCATTATATGCATGTATCATTACTATAATAGGCTAAATCCGATAAGTTTCTCCATAATCACCATTTCTGTTAGGGTTGAGACCACTGTTAGACTTCCTGTTGTGTTAAAACATAGTCCCCTGAAAATGGTGATATTTCAAATTTATTTGAGACCCTTTTTATGTAAACAGAGTGCACTAAACCAGGCATATCAACAGTTTCTGTGGTAGAATGTATTGGAAGTGAAATGACGCCTATCGGGAAGAGTGTAGTTAGCGGAGTGATTTTTGGCCATTTTTTCCACATAGCTCACGTGGGTGCAGAAAAATGTGGTTGTTCTGGTCAATATCGATGGCACAGTGTATGCATGTGTTTTAAAAGAGCTGGAGGTATTTGATTTTGACGAAATTTCATCAGTATATCAATGCCATGATATCAGTTGCTGTGAATGAATTTCAGACTTGTCAGGTGCAGTTTTCTTATAATCTGATAAAACGTTAACATGGTCGCCATGATTTGTCATTGGGAAACCTAGTAACAGTGGTCTCACCCGTACTAGTGAACACGTGTGTTTAAAATGACAAAGAAGTTTCCCAAAAAGTGCGGTAAGGCGCAAGCAAATTAAACGGAACGTAAAGAAGAAAATTACAACTTCGACTGAACCCACGTCAGAAGATGATCGTGTCGTGACAGCGGGATGGACGGTCTGTGCATATGATATGGGGTCCCGGAAGATGGCGCGCATAGCGAGAACGAAGAGGCATTACATCTAGGAGTACAGTGTCTTGAATTATATGTGTCTGAACCTATAATGACTATTGGGCTATATGAGCACTTGTAATTGTATAGATTCTAGAATCCGTATCTACCTCGATTTCGCCGTTATATTTTGAGTTTTGCCTAACTTTGATACCTCGGAGTCTGAGCGTTAATTCCATCATTCAACATCATCCCAGGCATATTAAAGTGTCTTCTGCCATAAGTTCTGGTGGAACGCCCTCCCCGTGAATGTGTTGGTAGCCCCAACCATCCAGGCCTTCAGGTACGTGAATGGTTTGTTTCATGCTTCTAAGGCTAAGCCATGGTCTGTGCTTTTATTTACACATCGTTCATACTTTAAGTTTACTCACATTTTATACTTGTTTAACACCTTCACATCTGGCACAGCATAGTTGTTGACACACACAAATCGGCATTAAAATCCAGACTTATGGACTATGCCGATCAACCTCGTAGAAGTATAAGCCGTTGGTTTCTCCTATCTCAGCATCTGGTGTTTGTGCCAGGGGAAGTAAAAAGTCACCTGCTGGGAAACGGAATGTTGGAAACACCTGTCATTAGGACTGTTAGTCGTATGTCATTACCCTTAATATTTGATGTGCGATAGTCAAGGTTATTCCCTATCTTGGCTATACACAACCAAATGTTGTGTATTGTTTACAATGGGTGAATGGGACCCAAACGATTGCTGTGGTATTTTGATGCATGATGCCAACTCTAAGCCCTGACAGTAACATACAAGATCTTTAGGTGACTGGCCAAAGATGTGTAGCTGAAAAAAATAGTGAACTGTTTCCCTCATTTGAATGCAATATACTATAGATGCTGACATGCCTTCTTAAAATTGTTGTGTGTAGCCGACCAAGGGCCGTTGCTGGGTTATGAGGCTGGATGTCATGAGATCTGGGATCTCATTCTCTAAAAGTCCCATCTCTTGGCATTAATGTCCGTAAATGGACCCTGCCAATTAATAGTTGTTGAACACCTGTTAATCTAGATGTGTCTCTAGATGCATGACATATGTGGTAAGCTATACGGGCAGTTTTAGTAGTCCGAATTGCAGTAAACCCATTATGTAGCATGCATTTTTGGATGGAGAAGAAGCATGAGATCGTCTTTCACCAATACTGGGTAGTAGACATGTATCTAATGCACCAGCATTGGAACCGGGGGGGTTGGGGGCTAAGGGTTGAGAAAGGGGGTCTGACTTCCCCAAATACCTGGGTATTCAGTGTTTTTGTAATAAAATGTAGCAAAATTATAATGTAATCCATTAAAATTGTCAACAAGAATACCCCCCTTCTCCCCATCTTCCGTTGTCATGTCTGACAGCTCACGAAAAAGTTCAGGAGATGGCAAGCAAAAATTATATGTTATTGTGAACATATTTTAACAACCCACTTCTGCTTCTCATTTTCGAATGTCATGCCTGACAGCGTTGAGTGATTGAGTGAGAGTCAAAGACATAATTTATGTCACTGCATAAAATGCACCCGTTATCATGTCTGACCGAACCGACAGCGACGTGCCAAGTTCCTATGCCAATGTACTGTATGTGCTACTTTGTTACATGACAGATTTGTCAGACTGGTGATGTTGAGGGGTTTGATGAAGATGACGTAGTGTCAGAGAAGAAGTTCGCTTGGACTCTTATTATGGAACACAACCACAAGAAGAAGTCTGGCAGCTTCCAGTCAATGGGTAAGACATATTATACACACACACTCATACACAGAAGACAATTTCCGAGAGTATACATGTATAAATTTTGTTTGTTGTGACATTAATTTGAAACAGTTTTTCGCGCTAATGCAATATATTTCTCAACCTTTTAAAGTTCGCGGCACACATTAAAGCTTGATCCTCGCGGCACACTGAGTCACGTGTGTTTCAAAATGCCCATTATGGTGTCGGATGGAATTGACAAATTCATGGTCTTATACCACTATTCTCACTCTTGATAAAGAGTGTTTGTTGGTTGGGATAGATAGGGCTAGAGGACCTCTCGTTATAACACTAGTAACCAGATATCAGAATTAGCATCCTTTGTCCTGACATCCCTTTTAATAGTTTAAGTGTAAGATTCTTATCAAAATCAAGATTCCAACTTTGTTGCATTTGATTCATTATTTCAGCAAAGTGACACAAGAGAATGCTAAAAACAGACTGTCTTCAAGAACCAGAGAAGGTACCAAATATACCTGGCATGATAATTAATATTTTTCAGATTAACCCCTTTTCTTCTAGGGTGTGATTTGTTTTGGTGTCAGATCGAAATGGTTTTGGTGTCGGATGGAATCATCAGATATTGAAATATAAAACCGCATTTTCACCCCCATAATCCACATGTTTCCTAGAAAAATGTTGTAGAAAAGCTTCCTTTGGTGTTTATCTTTCCTTTTTGGAATGATAAACTGTTACATCCATCATTTGATGAAATGTCCATCCGACAAAGAAACCCATGTTAGCCAAAGAAGTCATAGATACCCAGTAACGCATCAGTATTTGATTTTTATATCATAATAACTGTTCTGAATGTGACTCTGGAACATGTGAAATCATTGAACTATGAATTATGTTAATTATGAATTATGTTAATGAATTATGTTAATTATCCCAAAGAAAGAGGGGGTATGATTGGCCAATTCAGATTGGAAATAATTTTCCAACAGTTTTTGTCATAATTTCGGGCAATTATAATATCAACGATCTCAGCATAATTTGTTTGTAGATTTATTAGCCATGTCCATACGACACCAAAACTCACATCAATTTTCTCCAGTTTTGAATAGAGAAAAGCCTATAAAATCAACATCAAACAAGATATTGACATATTGAATGTTGTTCCTGAAAGAGTATTCATATGGGTATTAGACAAAATGAATTGTTTTTAATAGAAATCATTTAATTTAAAGTGTCATACGAAATATATATTAATACGTATTGTAGTTTTATTTTAAAAATAAATCTCAATTACCATTACATTTTTCAAGCAAATATATATTCTGTTTCCAAACACGTCTCTCAAATAATCATTACAGATCACATGTTAAACAATTAATGTATAGGCCAGACCATCTATTTGCATGGCATTAGTGAGAAACTTGCACCTGTCTTCTGGAACAGAGACGTTTAATGTTCGGCTCTGTGCTGGAAAGATTTACATAAAGTTCCTGATCCTTTTGGTCTTGATAAGTATTAATGTCGAGAAGTTGACCTCACACAGGTATGTTGTCATAAATCATAGCAACACATAAATGGTACGATCAGCAATGGTTTGATACTAATTTTTCACATGGACCCAAAATATGTCCTGGGGCACATCAAAGAACTTAAGTACGAAGTATGAGGGTGCGATCGCTCCTGAAGTCTATCAGTTCCTCTCAAACGTTTAGAGGAAGCTCCCCAGCGGAAACCTCTTCAGATGACGCGAAAGGATCACAAACCCAGTCATACTGTTCAGTGCCAGTCTACTGGAAATAATGCTGAATTGTTTTGCAAAGCATAACTATATGTTCTGCTATGATTATTCAGTAGTTTTTGTTCAGGACGTGTGTTATTCATCTCTTTAAACATCTCCAGTGAGCAATGTCCTAGTGCTTAGTACACCAATAAGAAATTAAATCATATGTTGGACTAACGATGGATGCAGGTGAACTAATGAAAACACACACATCTCTGTCCGTCTTCTTTTCCTCTCAAGATACACATAATAGAACGCTGACATCATGCTTATAAAACGGTGAAATTTAGAACAGTGTCTATGAATGTAGCTTAATATTAAGACAAGAACATTTTTACTTTTTATTGTAATTACCAGAGATGTCGCGACACACTTGATAGGTTGAGGGGCACACCATCACCAGAGTGCAGCGACACACTTGGGAGGTTGAGGGGGCACACCGTCACCAGAGATGTCACGACACACTTGGGAGATTCAGGGGGCACACCGTCATCAGTGTGCAGCGACACACTTGGGAGGTTGAGGGGGCACACTGTCACCAGAGATGTCGCGACAAACGTGGGAGGTTGAGGGGTCACACCGGTTGAGAAACTCTAATATAAAGCACAGGTTGCAAATGTGAATCACATTTTACTTTCACATAAGTTGTTAAAAACTAACTTGAAGAATTTAGCTGGTGTTTTGTTGGATTATATAAAACAAATTTGAGAAAGTTTTTTCAAAATGAGAAACTTTAATACTCAGTTCTTTTTCTGTTGGAATTTAGTGAATTTTTAGCAGTCTATCAGGTAGATGTTGCAGTCACACACTTCTACATGTAGTATTTTATACACCTTGATGCCTTTTTACCTGCATCTAATAGAAAGGAGAAATAAAATACTTTGATATACTTTTGAAATGTAGAAAACATTAGTACTCTGTCTTTTTTATGTGTACAATTAAATATTTTTTTAAATTTTCAGGCCTTTCGCCTGGAGTTTTCAATGCAGTCATCCGAAAAGGATACAAGATACCAACTCCCATTCAGAAGAAGGTTGGTACCGTGGTTGTAGAAAAACTTCTAGCCTTACTCTGGCAGAATAAAACTGGCAGAAAATATTTCTTTTAGATCATAGCAACCATGGCATGATTTATTTTTATGTAATTTTTTTTATTTAAACATCTATAAATCTGTTATCACATTATCACATGTTTAATTGTTTTGATCTATTGATCTATGCATTGATCAATTTGAAGTATTTATGTTTGTCAAACAATAATTTTTTATAGTTTATATTATTTTTAGATTTTATGCAACAATGCAAGATGTCCCAGAACAATAATTTGGAACTTGTACTACATTTATTATTAAAATAGGACATCATCGTTTTTGAAAATGTAAATATTTTGTTTGAAGTTTCATACTTTATGTACTGTTGAAAATGTTTGGATCAGCAATAGAATTGTAGATTTTAGGAAATGTATATATTACATTTGAATTTACACATTGTCATGTGTTACAATGTTTCAGACAATTCCTCTCATAATGGATGGTAAGGATGTGCTTGCTATGGCGAGGACTGGAAACGGCAAGATGGCAGCGTTCCCCATCCCGATGTTTGAGCGACTGCGTACACATGTGCCCTCTGGTGTGCATTCATTGATTATGTCACCAATGCAAGAACTAGCCCTGCAGACACTCAAGTTCACGAAGGAGGTAGGTCATCATGCTATGTGAAGTGATAGATCAATCAGCACATGATTTGTACCAGCTTCAACCCGTAGGCAGTATTGAGAACCCATGCATCTAAATGACCGACTACTGTCATGCATTAAAGAAGACAATTTCACACATTCACCGCTTGATGTGTGGTGGCATCGCAGCACACCAGACTGTCTTAACAATGTGTCTACTATTGCACTGTGAAGACGAACAGAGAAAGTTAAATCATTGCTTCATTACAGTCACTGTACATCTGTGAAGATATGATACCTATGTCTAACTACAATAAAACAGTAATGTGTCAATTATTTTTACAGTCCTGTTTTCATGCTTCCATCTTAGTGGAAAAGGGGGCAGCAGTTTTCTCAGAGAACCTGCTGCGATCTGTTGACAGTGGGACAGGCTGCATCTATTTAAATTAGATTTGCAGGGGGGACTCACAGAGAAGCCTGAAACTGGAGGCATAAATAAAGACAGCACAAATAAATCAGCAAAGAACAGTCTGGAAAACTCTTCTGAAGTTGGATATAAATGTGTTTGTTTAAATGCAAGGAGTATAGTAAACAAAAGAAATGAACTAAACATTATGGTAGAAGATACATAATAGGAATCATGGACCACCACAGATATATCAGATACCGAATTGGGACTGACAGGATATGTAATGTTTAGGAAAGATAGAATAGGAAGAAAGGGAGGTGGAGTTATTTTATATATTAAAGAATCTATCCAGGCTTATGAAATAAAATTAGAAAGAGGAGCAGATTGCGAAGAAGCTGTATGGTGTAACATAGTTACAGGAAACTCAACGTTAACAGTTGGGTTAGTTTATCGAAGTCCAAACATAAGCACAGAAGAAAATAAAAAACGCTGTAAGGGAAGTAAGCAAACGGGACTGTATTACTGTGGGGATTTTAACCACGGGCATATACAATGGAAATCTGTACAGAGTATGGGGAGTGAGGACCACAAGTTTTTAGTTTTAGTACAATATACTTTCCTTTCTCAACATGTGCTATAACCAACCAGAGCTAGACATAGTTTTGTCCTCACAGAATGAATTAGTTGACAATGTCAATATATGTGAGCCACTGTGGAGTAGTGATCACAACCAGATACATTTTAGTATCAAAGTAAAATGAGAAAGGAATAGTAAAAAGCAGTACAGGACAAATATCCACAAATGAAGGTATAAGGACATGAAGAAATATTTAGCAAAGATAGACTGGAATAACACACTTAAAAATAAGACAGTAACAGAATGCTGGAATATCTTAAAGAGTGAAATTAAGTGCATAGTCGATAAATTTGTACCGTTCAAAAAACAAGGGAAACGGTCCAAAAAGAAACACATCAAAGGAAGCCATTAGAAAAATTATGTATAAACAAATTATATGGAAGTCATATAGATGTACTGGAAATGATAAAGACTACAACATTTATAAATAAGCACTTAACCAAGCTACAGCAGACATTATAAATTCAAAGAGAAGCTATGAACATAAATTAGCTTCTAATATGAAACATGACAGCAACAGTTTTTATGCGTATGTTCGAAGCAAACAGAAAGTTCAGGATAAGGTCGGTCCTCTAGATGATATTGTAAGAAATATAATATCAGAGGTATTCTTAATGGCAGAAGACCTGAATGAGTATTTTAGTTCAGTGTTTACCAGGGAAGATATTAGTTCACTGCCAGTGCCAGAGGCTAAGTTCAGGGGAGCAGATTCAGACTATTTATTACAGTTAATTGTAATCCTGGAAATGGTAGCTAAGAAAATAAGGGCTATGAAGGATAATAAATCACCTGGAGTGGATGGGATTCCGCCCAAACTACTATTGGAAATTGTAGAACAAATTAGCGTACCGCTTGCTGTAGTTTTCAATTTGTCATTAGAAGAGGGAGTGGTTCCTTTAGAATGGAAAGAGGCAAACATTATACCGTTATTTAAAAAAGGTTTGAGAAACAAGTCGGAGAACTATAGACCAGTGAGTTTAACATCAGTGATTTGCAAACTTTTAGAAAGACTAATTAAAGATCATAGTGAGTGAAATTAAGTGCATGGTCGATAAATTTGTACCCTTCAAAAACATGGGAAACGGTCCAAAAAGAAACACTTATCGAAAGAAGCCATTAGAAAAACTAAGTATAAACAAATGATGTGGAATTCATATAGATGTACTGGAAATGATGAACACTACAACAGTTATAAAGAAGCACTTAACCAAGCTACAGCTGAAATTAGAAATTCAAAGAAAAGCTATCAACAACAATTAACTAGTAGTATAAAATATGACAGCAAGAGTTTTTATGCGTATGTTCGAAGCAAACAGCTAGAAATATAATATCAGAGGGATTCTTAATGGCAGAAGACCTGAATGAGTACTTTAGTTCAGTGTTTACCAGAGAAGATATTAGTTCACTGCCGGTACCAGAGGCTAAGTTCAAGGGGGCAGATTCAGACTATTTAGGACAATTAATTGTAATCCCGGAAATGGTAGCTAAGAAAATAAGGGCTATGAAGGATAATAAACCACCTGAAGTGGATGGGATTCCGCCCAAACTACTATTGGAAATTATAGAACAAATTAGCATACCGCTTGCAACAGTTTTCAAACTGTCATTAGAAGAGGGAGTGGTTCCTTTAGAATGGAAAGAGGCAAACATTATACCGTTATTTTAAAAAGGGTTCAAGAAACAAGTCGGAGAACTATAGACCAGTGAGTTTAACATCAGTGATTTGCAAACTTTTAGAAAGACTAATTAAAGATCACATGGTGGATTTTCTTGTTAAACATAACTGGATGAACCCATCTCAACATGGTTTTTAAAAGCGAGGTCATGCTTAACAAATATGTTGTATTTTGGAAGACATCACTGAGTGGGTAGATGAGGGACCACCAGTAGATATCATCTACTTAGATTTTCAAAACACTTTTGACAAAGTACCACATCAAAGATTACTGCTTAAACTAAAGGCCCATGGCATAGGAAATGGTATAATCAAATGGGTAGAAAAATGGCTGATTGACAGAAGACAACGTGTACTAGAATATACAATGGCGGGTTTGGATGATGAAATAACAAGCAAGGTGTTGAAATTTGCAGATGATACAAAAGTGTTTAGAAGGATTAAAAGTGATGGAGATAGACAACATTTACACGATGATCTTGACAAGTTGATCAAATGGTCTGAAAAGTGGCAAATGCTGTTCAATTTTGGGAAATGTAAATGCCTCCACACAGGACATGGGAACGAAGAGGTAGACTATGCAATGGGGGGTACTGTACTAAGTACTGCTGTAAAAGAAAAGGACTTAGGGTTAACCATTAGTGCTGATATGAAGGTTTCAGAGCAGTGTGGAATTGCAGCTTCAAAGGGAAATCAAATCCTTGGATTAATTAGGCGAAATATAGCAAATAACGAAAAAGAACTAATAATAACGCTGTACAAAACAATAGTGAGGCCTCATTTAGAATATTGTATACAAGCGTGGAGGCCATATCACAAGAAGGACATAGATATGCTAGAAAAAGTACAGAGGAAAGCGACTATAATGATACCAAAACTGAGGGATCTTAGTTATGAAATTCGCCTAAAAGAATGTCGTTTAACAACACTAGAGACCAGGATATTGAGAGGACATCAGATAGAAGTGTTTAACATACTTAATGGTTATGAGAATATTGATAGAAATATTTTTTCTCAGTTAAGGAAGATAGAAGGACTAGAGGCCATCAAGTTACATTAGCAAAGGAGCAGTATAGATTAGATATAAGAAAGTTCTCATTTTTACAAAGGACTGTAAATTAATGGAACAGATTATCTGTTGATAGTGTGGGTGCTGGTAGCGTGAATATGTTTAAAAACAAAATCGACACAAACCTCAGGAGGGCTGGTTACACATAGATAAAAGGGTTGGGCTCTCGATAAGCCAAAGGGCTTCCTTGTCCACCTCCCACCTAGAGTTATTTCTCTGGGTGGCAATCTTGTTAAATCTTGTTAAATAATACAGCTTAGTAGGTTGATGTCTGATTCTATAGGAATACATTACCAGTTGTATCTGCCTGCCTGCCTGCCTGCCTGCCTGCCTCATATGAGTGAATATGACCTAACTCATATATACATGACTGCAAACGCACCCCAGTGACCAGTGACTACGGTGATAATTTGGAAAAGTTCACTCTACGTTTATTCCCAAAAAAAGTAAGTTCTCACCTATTTTTTGTTTTAATTCTACCATGCATGCCGGGTAAGCGCCATAACGAGAACATTTGCCAAAATTACTGCAATGTATTCTCTCATTGTTCACACTGTGGGGCTCAAGGCTGACATGATCGACTGTTACACAGTGCTTAGTAGGGTGTATGTGACAGTGGGTCCATAGGAGGGTGTATGTGACAGTGGGTGCATAGGAGGGTGTATGTGACAATGGGCGCGTAGGAGGGTGTATGTGACAGTGGGCGGATAGGAGGGTTTATGTGACAGTGGGTGCATAGTAGGGTGTATGTGACAGTGGGCCCATAGGATGGTATATGTGACAGTGGGTGCATAGTAGGGTGTATGTGACAGTGGGCCCATAGGATGGTATATGTGACAGTGGGTGCATAGTAGGGTTTATGTGACAGTGGGCGCATAGGAGGGTTTATGTGTCAGTGGGTGCATAGTAGGGTGTATGTGACAGTGGGCCCATAGGAGGGTATATGTGACAGTGGGCGGCGCATAAGAGGGTGTATGTGACAATGGGCATGTAGTAGGGTGTATGTGACAGTGGGCCCATAGGAGGGTGTATGTGACAGTGGGTAGATGGGAGGGACTATGTGACATTTGGCCCATAGGAGGGTGTATGTGACAGTGGGTGCATAGGAAGGTGTATGTAACAATGGGCCCATAGGTGGGTGTATGTGATAGTGGGTGCATATGAGGGTGTATCTGACAGTGGGCCCATAGGAGGGTGTATATGACAGTGTCCGCATAGGAGGGTGTGTGTGACAGTGGGTGCATATTATAGTGTATGTGACAGTAGGTGCATATGAGGGTGTATGTGACAGTGGGTGCATAGGAGGGTGTATGTGACAGTGGGTGCATAGTAGGGTGTATGTGACAGTAGGCGCATAGGAGGCTGTATGCGACAGTGGGTGCATTGTAGGGTGTATGTGACAATGGGTGCATAGTGGGGTTATGTTACAGTAGGCCTATAGTAGGGTGTATGTTACAGTTTGTGTATATTAGGGTGTATGTGACACTGGGGCCATAGGAAGGTGTATGTGACAATGGGCCCATAGGAGGGTGTATGTGACAGTGAGCCCATAGCAGAGTGTATGTGACAGTGGTTGCATAGCAGTGTTTCCCCTGGTATAAAACAAGCGAGGCTTTTTTTTCGTTCTTTCACGGTATACTCAACATCGGCGAGCGGCACTTAATGATACCACAAAGTCACTTTTATTCCTGCAAAATCGCAGATTTGTATCAACATCGTTTAGCCGTCATTGGACAACGTGAAAGATATCACTTGTGAGTTGTCCAATCACTGAATATTCCTGCGGGATCCCCGGTGTCTCCAATGGTGACACCTTGCGGAGTTTCGACGTACTAGAAATCTAGACATTCATGTAAAATGGCGCCGAAACGGTAACTTGCGTTTTGGTTTATGACGGTGGTGGGAGTGAAAACCATGCAGGCTGATGGCACTACGTCACTTGTGTCGAATCCGGACTCTTTCGAAGCCCAAATAAAAACCGTGCATCCTAATCCTATTCACTAGTCGGCATTTGTATCGAATCCGGACCCTGTTGAAGTTCAAATACCGACCCGGTTTGCGCTAGTCTGTGCCGCTGCGGCCGTGCGTTACCGCACAGTGCGCGTAAAAAGAGATATATATTGCAGCGTATGTTGATACAAACCGGGGCGCTATTTACGCCTCAAATGGACGTAAGACGCAATATTCTTAAAGGTAAATATGCCTAGGATAATGTTGAATGATGGAACTACAGTGTATCTCACTGAGGTATCAAAGATAAGCAAAACTCAAGCGGCAACATCAATGACAAAGTAGGTCCGGGTTCGACGCAAATGCTCACAAGTCTATTCAACTAATATTCTATGTGGTTTTGTCTTAGCAAAATAAGGAATGTGATTCGTAAGATATCTTTGTGCTACATATATAATACATATTCCGACAAAGTTGTGCAAACAAACTTTTGGGAAAGTTGATTTGAGTGAAATACTTACGAATATAAACCAACGAAGTTCACATCTCATAAAAAAATGCCTACTAACCATAACCGTGTATACTAACGGGTTATCAATAACTTGGGTTAGACAATGATATGTTTGCACAGCAATTGGATGTACTAAACAACTTATACTGTTTTATAAAAAGGACACAATTTGAGAAACATTCTTGCGATTAATAGAAACATACTTTTGTGGCATTCCATAAATGACTGTTTAATTAATTGTATAGCATTCTAGCAAACAAATAAAATATAATCTTTTGAACATAAACCACCAATTTACCATAACATTATGATATTAAAATAATTTAAAGGTGATGATGAAAGAGTCTTCAGATGATACCACTGGATGCTTCCCAGAGAAGTCGAGATGGTGTTCGACTGAACAGGTCTGCCAGGGAGTAAAGTGTAAAGCGCTTTGAGCAGTCCTGCGCTATATAAGAACTCACCGTTTACTTTTTTATTGACTCTGTCAGCGAGGTAACAAGGCCTAGGGTTAGTGCAATAAAACATAACCATAACCAAGTAACAGTAGCCAAGAGGAAACCACACCTCTAATGAGTACCAGTGGTAAAATGAAAACCACACCTCAACACGATGAAACAATCATGATTACTGACTTTTATCAATCATGATTACTCCATTTACAAGTAGTGTCTTGTTATTTTATATCTTCCCCTGTATATTCAAGAGTAAAGGTTAAAACATACCTCAGAATGCACCATTTTAAAGCTAGTTTAAAAAAATATCCGGGCGACCATGCACCCGGACCCCCCTAACAACGCTTCGCGCCAGCGGCGCTCGCGTACCCCACCCCTACCACCTCGCCCATCATTTCACCCAGGGGAAACACTGCATAGTATGGTTTATGTGACAGTGCGTGCATAGGAGGGTGTATGTGACAGTGGGTGCATATTAGGGTGTATGTGACAGTGGGTGCATATGAGGGTGTATGTGACAGTGGGTGCATAGGAGGGTGTATGTGACAGTGGGTGCATAGTAGGGTGTATGTGACAGTGGGCACATAGGAGGGTATATGTGACAGTGGGCGCATATGAGTGTGTTTGTGACAGTGGGTGCTTAGGAGGGTGTATGTGACAGTGGGTGCATAGTAGGGAGTATGTGACAGTGGGCCCATATGTGGGTGTATGTGACAGTGGGTGCATAGGAGGGTGTATCTGACAGTGGGCGCATAGGAGGGTGTATGTGACAGTGTCCACATAGGAGGTTGTATGTGACAATGGGTGCATAGTACGGTGTATGTGACAGTGGGCCCATAGGAAGGTGTATGTGACAGTGTCTGCATACGAGGGTGTATGTGACAGTGGGTGCATAGTAGTGTGTATCTGACAGTGGGCCTATAGGAGGGTGTATGTGACAGTGGGTGCATAGTAGGGTGTATGTGACATTGGATGCATAGGAGGGTGTATGTGACAGTGGGTAGATCGGAGGGTGTATGTGACAGTTGGCCCATAGAAGGGTGTATGTGATAGTGGGCCCATAGGAGGGTGTATATGACAGTGGGCACATAGGAGTGTGTATGTGACAGTGGGTGCATAGTATGGTGTATGTGACAGTGGGCGCATAGGAGGGTGTATGTAACACTGGGCCCATAGGTGGGTGTATGTGACATTGGATGCATAGGAGGGTGTATGTGACAGTGGGTAGATCGGAGGGTGTATGTGACAGTTGGCCCATAGGAGGGTGTATGTGATAGTGGGCCAATAGGAGGGTGTATGTGACAGTGGGCACATAGGAGTGTGTATGTGACAGTGGGTGCATAGTATGGTGTATGTGACAGTGGGCGCATAGGAGGGTGTATGTAACACTGGGCCCATAGGTGGGTGTATGTGATAGTGGGTGCATAGGAGGGTGTATCTGACAGTGGGCCCATAGGAGGGTGTATGTGACAGTGTCCGCAGAGGTGGGTGTATGTGACAGTGGGTGCATAGTAGGGTGTATGTGACAGTGGGCCCATAGGAGGGTGTATGTGACAGTGGGTGCATAGTAGGGTAGATGTGACAGTGGGTGCATATGAGGGTTTATGTGACCGTGGGCCCATAGGACGGTGTATGTGACAGTGGGTGCACAGTAGGGTGTATGTGACAATGGGTGCATAGTGGAGTTATGTTACAGTGGGCCCATAGGACGGTGTATGTGACAGTGGGTGCATAGTAGGGTGTATGTGACAATGGGTGCATAGTGGGGTTATGTTACAGTAGCCCCATAGGAGTGTGTATGTGACAGTGGGCCCATAGGAATGTGTATGCGACAGTGGGTGCATTGTAGGGTGTATGTGACAATGGGTGCATAGTGGGGTTATGTTACAGTAGGCCCATAGGGAGGGTGTATGTGACAGTGGGCCCATAGAAGTGTATGCGACAGTGGGTGCATTGTAGGGTGTATGTGACAATGGGTGCATAGTTGGGTGATGTTACAGTGGGCCCATAGGACGGTGTATGTGACAGTGGGTGCACAGTAGGGTGTATGTGACAATGGGTGCATAGTGGGGTTATGTTACAGTAGGCCCATAGGAGGGTGTATGTGACAGTGGGCCCATAGGAGGGTGTATGTGACAATGGGTGCATAGTGGGGTTATGTTACTGTAGGCCCATAGGAGGGTGTATGTGACAGTGGGCCCATAGGAGGGTGTATGCGACAGTGGGTGCATTGTAGGGTGTACGTGACAATGGGTGCATAGTTGGGTTATGTTACAGTGGGCCCATAGGATGGTGTATGTGACAGTGGGTGCATAGTAGGGTGTATGTGACAATGGGTGCATAGTGGGGTTATGTTACAGTAGGCCCATAGGAGGGTGTATGTGACAGTGGGCCCTTAGGAGGATGTATGTGACAGTGGGTGCTAGTAGGGTGTATGTGACAATGGGTGCATAGTAGGGTGTATGTGACAGTGGGTGTGTAGGAGGGTGTATGTGACATTGGGCCCATAGGAGGGTGTATGTGGCAGTTGGCCCTTAGGAGTGTGTATGTGACATTGGGCCCATAGGAGGGTGTATGTGACAGTGGGTGCATATTAGGGTGTATGTGACAGTGGGTGCATATGAGGGTGTATGTGACAGTGGGTGCATAGGGGGGTGTATGTGAAAGTGGGTGCATAGTAGGGTGTATGTGACAGTGGGCGCATAGGAGGGTATATGTGACAGTGGGCGCATATGAGTGTGTTTGTGACAGTGGGTGCTTAGGAGGGTGTATGTGACAGTGGGTGCATAGTAGGGAGTATGTGACAGTGGGCCCATATGTGGGTGTATGTGACAGTGGGTGCATAGGAGGGTGTATCTGACAGTGGGCCCATAGGAGGGTGTATGTGACAGTGTCCGCAGAGGTGGGTGTATGTGACAGTGGGTGTATAATAGGGTGTATGTGACAGTGGGCCCATAGGAGGGTGTATGTGACAGTGGGTGCATAGTAGGGTAGATGTGACAGTGGGTGCATATGAGGGTTTATGTGACCGTGGGCCCATAGGACGGTGTATGTGACATTGGGTGCACAGTAGGGTGTATGTGACAATGGGTGTATACTGGGGTTATGTTACAGTAGGCCCATAGGAGGGTGTTTGTGACAGTGGGCCCATAGGAGGGTGTATGTGACAGTGGGTGCATAGTAGGGTGTATGTGACAATTGGTGCATAGTAGGGTGTATGTGACAGTGGGCGTGTAGGAGGGTGTATGTGACAGTGGGCCCATAGGAGGGTGTATGTGGCAGTTGGCCCATAGGAGTGTGTATGTGACATTGGGCCCATAGGAGGGTGTATGTGACAGTGGGTGCATAGTATGGTTTATGTGACAGTGGGCGCGTAGGATGGTGTATGTAACAGTAGGCCCATAGGAGGGTGTATGTGACAGTGGGTGCATATTAGGGTGTATGTGACAGTGGTTGTATATGAGGGTGTATGTGACAGTGGGTACGTAGGAGGGTGTATGTGACAGTGGGCGCATAGGAGGGTGTATGTGACAGTGTCCACATAGGAGGTTGTATGTGACAATGGGTGCATAGTACGGTGTATGTGACAGTGGGCCCATAGGAAGGTGTATGTGACAGTGTCTGCATACGAGGGTGTATGTGACAGTGGGTGCATAGTAGGGTGTATCTGACAGTGGGACTATAGGAGGGTGTATGTGACAGTGGGTGCATAGTAGGGTGTATGTGACATTGGATGCATAGGAGGGTGTATGTGACAGTGGGTAGATCGGAGGGTGTATGTGACAGTTGGCCCATAGGAGGGTGTATGTGATAGTGGGCCCATAGGAGGGTGTATGTGACAGTGGGCACATACGAGTGTGTATGTGACAGTGGGTGCATAGTATGGTGTATGTGAGAGTGGGCGCATAGGAGGGTGTATGTGACATTGGATGCATATTAGGGTGTATGTGACAGTGGGTAGATCGGAGGGTGTATGTGACAGTTGGCCCATAGGAGGGTGTATGTGATAGTGGGCCAATAGGAGTGTGTATGTGACAGTGGGCACATAGGAGTGTGTATGTGAGAGTGGGTGCATAGTATGGTGTATGTGACAGTGGGCGCATAGGAGGGTGTATGTAACACTGGGCCTATAGGTGGGTGTATGTGATAGTGGGTGCATAGGAGGGTGTATCTGACAGTGGGCCCATAGGAGGGTGTATGTGACAGTGTCCGCAGAGGTGGGTGTATGTGACAGTGGGTGCATAGTAGGGTGAATGTGACAGTGGGCCCATAGGAGGGTGTATGTGACAGTGGGTGCATAGTAGGGTAGATGTGACAGTGGGTGCATATGAGGGTTTATGTGACCGTGGGCCCATAGGACGGTGTATTTGACATTGGGTGCACAGTAGGGTGTATGTGACAATGGGTGCATAGTGGAGTTATGTTACAGTGGGCCCATAGGACGGTGTATGTGACAGTGGGTGCATAGTAGGGTGTATGTGACAGTGGATGCATAGTAGGGTAGATGTGACAGTGGGTGCATATGAGGGTTTATGTGACCGTGGGCCCATAGGACGGTGTATGTGACAGTGGGTGCACAGTAGGGTGTATGTGACAATGGGTGCATAGTGGGGTTATGTTACAGTAGGCCCATAGGAGGGTGTATGTGACAGTGGGCCCATAGGAGGGTGTATGCGACAGTGGGTGCATTGTAGGGTGTATGTGACAATGGGTGCATAGTTGGGTTATGTTACAGTGGGCCCATAGGACGGTGTATGTGACAGTGGGTGCATAGTAGGGTTATGTGACAATGGGTGCATAGTGGGGTTATGTTACAGTAGGCCCATAGGAGGGTGTATGCGACAGTGGGTGCATTGTAGGGTGTATGTGACAGTGGGTGCATAGTAGGGTGTATGTGACAGTGGGCGCATAGGAGGGTGTATGTGACAGTGGGCGCATATGAGGGTGTTTGTGACAGTGGGTGCTTAGGAGGGTGTATGTGACAGTGGGTGCATAGTAGGGTGTATGTGACAGTGGACCCATAGGTGGGTGTATGTGATAGTGGGTGCATAGGAGGGTGTATGTGACAGTGGGCCCATAGGAGGGTGTATGTGACAGTGTCCGCATAGGAGGGTGTGTGTGACAGTGGGTGCATAGTAGGGTGTATGTGACAGTGGGCCCATAGGAGGGTGTATGTGACAGTTGGTGTATAGTAGGGTGTAAGTGACAATGGGTGCATAGTAGGTTTATGTTACAGTGGGCCCATAGGAGGGTGTATGTGACAGTGGGCCCATAGGAGGGTGTATGTGACTTTGGGTGCGTAGTAGGGTGTATGTGACATTGGGTGCATAGGAGGGTGTATCTGACAGTGGGCCCATAGGAGGGTGTATGTGACAGTGTCCGCATAGGAGGGTGTGTGTGACAGTGGGTGCATAGTAGATTGTATGTGACAGTGGGCCTATAGGATGGTGTATGTGACAGGGGGTGCATAGTAGGGTGTATGTGACAGTGGGTACGTAGGAGGGTGTATGTGACAGTGGGCGCATATGAGGGTCTTTGTGACAGTGGGTGCTTAGGAGGGTGTATGGGACAGTGAGTGCATAGTAGGCTGTATGTGACAGTGGGCCCATAGGTGGATGTATGTAACAGTGGGTGTATATTAGGGTGTATCTGACAGTGTCTGCATAGGAGGGTGTATGTGACAGTGGGTGCAAAGTAGGGTGTATGTGACAGTGTCCCCATAGGAGGGTGTATGTGACAGTGGGTGCATAGTAGGGTGTTTGTGACAGTGGGTGCTTAGGAGGGTGTATGGGACAGTGAGTGCATAGTAGGCTGTATGTGACAGTGGGCCCATAGGTGGATGTATGTAACAGTGGGTGTATATTAGGGTGTATCTGACAGTGTCTGCATAGGAGGGTGTATGTGACAGTGGGTGCAAAGTAGGGTGTATGTGACAGTGTCCCCATAGGAGGGTGTATGTGACAGTGGGTGCATAGTAGGGTGTATGTGACAGTGGATGCATAGTAGGGTAGATGTGACAGTGGGTGCATATGAGGGTTTATGTGACCGTGGGCCCATAGGACGGTGTATGTGACATTGGGTGCACAGTAGGGTGTATGTGACAATGGGTGCATAGTGGAGTTATGTTACAGTGGGCCCATAGGACGGTGTATGTGACAGTGGGTGCATAGTAGGGTGTATGTGACAATGGGTGCATAGTGGGGTTATGTTTCAGTAGGCCCATAGGAGTGTGTATGTGACAGTGGGCCCATAGGAATGTGTATGCGACAGTGGGTGCATTGTAGGGTGTATGTGACAATGGGTGCATAGTGGGGTTATGTTACAGTGGGCCCATAGGAGGGTGTATGTGACAATGGGCCCATAGGAGGGTGTATGTGACTTTGGGTGCGTAGTAGGGTGTATGTGACATTGGGTGCATAGGAGGGTGTATCTGACAGTGGGCCCATAGGAGGGTGTATGTGACAGTGTCCGCATAGGAGGGTGTGTGTGACAGTGGGTGCATAGTAGGGTGTATGTGACAGTGGGCCCATAGGAGGGTGTATGTGACAGTGGGTGCATAGTAGGGTGTATGTGACAGTGGGTACATAGGAGGGTGTATGTGACAGTGGGTGCATATGAGGGTGTTTGTGACAGTGGGTGCTTAGGAGGGTGTATGGGACAGTGAGTGCATAGTAGGCTGTATGTGACAGTGGGCCCATAGGTGGATGTATGTAACAGTGGGTGTATATTAGGGTGTATCTGACAGTCTGCATAGGAGGGTGTATGTGACAGTGGGTGCAAAGTAGGGTGTATGTGACAGTGTCCCCATAGGAGGGTGTATGTGACAGTGGGTGCATAGTAGGGTGTATGTGACAGTGGATGCATAGTAGGGTAGATGTGACAGTGGGTGCATATGAGGGTTTATGTGACCGTGGGCCCATAGGACGGTGTATGTGACATTGGGTGCACAGTAGGGTGTATGTGACAATGGGTGCATAGTGGAGTTATGTTACAGTGGGCCCATAGGACGGTGTATGTGACAGTGGGTGCATAGTGGGGTTATGTTACAGTAGGCCCATAGGAGTGTGTATGTGACAGTGGGCCCATAGGAATGTGTATGCGACAGAGGGTGCATTGTAGGGTGTATGTGACAATGGGTGCATAGTGGGGTTATGTTACAGTAGGCCCATAGGAGGGTGTATGTGACAGTGGGCCCATAGAAGGGTGTATGCGACAGTGGGTGCATTGTAGGGTGTATGTGACAATGGGTGCATAGTTGGGTGATGTTACAGTGGGCCCATAGGACGGTGTATGTGACAGTGGGTGCATAGTAGGGTGTATGTGACAGTGGGCGCATAGGAGAGTGTATGTGACAGTGGGCGCTATTGAGGGTGTTTGTGACAGTGGGTGCTTAGGAGGGTGTATGTGACAGTGGGTGCATAGTAGGGTGTATGTGACAGTGGACCCATAGGTGGGTGTATGTGATAGTGGGTGCATAGGAGGGTGTATCTGACAGTGGGCCCATAGGAGGGTGTATGTGACAGTCTCCGCATAGGAGGGTGTGTGTGACAGTGGGTGCATAGTATGGTGTATGTGACAGTGGGCCCATAGGAGGGTGTATGTGACAGTTGGTGTATAGTAGGGTGTAAGTGACAATGGGTGCATAGTAGGTTTATGTTACAGTGGGCCCATAGGAGGGTGTATGTGACAGTGGGCCCATAGGAGGGTGTATGTGACTTTGGGTGCGTAGTAGGGTGTATGTGACATTGGGTGCATAGGAGGGTGTATCTGACAGTGGGCCCATAGGAGGGTGTATGTGACAGTGTCCGCATAGGAGGGTGTGTGTGACAGTGGGTGCATAGTAGGGTGTATGTGACAGTGGGCCCATAGGAGGGTGTATGTGAAAGTGCGTGCATAGTAGGGTTTATGTGACAGTGGGTGCGTAGGAGGGTGTATGTGACAGTGGGCGCATATGAGGGTGTTTGTGACAGTGGGTGCTTAGGAGGGTGTATGGGACAGTGAGTGCATAGTAGGCTGTATGTGACAGTGGGCCCATAGGTGGATGTATGTAACAGTGGGTGTATATTAGGGTGTATCTGACAGTGTCTGCATAGGAGGGTGTATGTGACAGTGGGTGCAAAGTAGGGTGTATGTGACAGTGGCCCCATAGGCGGGTGTATGTGACAGTGGGTGCATAGTAGGGTGTATGTGACAGTGGATGCATAGTAGGGTAGATGTGACAGTGGGTGCATATGAGGGTTTATGTGACCGTGGGCCCATAGGACGGTGTATGTGACAGTGGGTGCACAGTAGGGTGTATGTGACAATGGGTGCATAGTGGAGTTATGTTACAGTGGGCCCATAGGACGGTGTATGTGACAGTGGGTGCATAGTAGGGTGTATGTGACAGTGGATGCATAGTAGGGTAGATGTGACAGTGGGTGCATATGAGGGTTTATGTGACCGTGGGCCCATAGGACGGTGTATGTGACATTGGGTGCACAGTAGGGTGTATGTGACAATGGGTGCGTAGTGGAGTTATGTTACAGTGGGCCCATAGGACGGTGTATGTGACAGTGGGTGCATAGTAGGGTGTATCTGACAATGGGTGCATAGTGGGGTTATGTTACAGTAGGCCCATAGGAGTGTGTATGTGACAGTGGGCCCATAGGAGGGTGTATGCGACAGTGGGTGCATTGTAGGGTGTATGTGACAATGGGTGCATAGTGGGGTTATGTTACAGTAGGCCCATAGGAGGGTGTATGTGACAGTGGGCCCATAGAAGGGTGTATGAGACAGTGGGTGCATTGTAGGGTGTATGTGACAATGGGTGCATAGTTGGGTGATGTTACAGTGGGCCCATAGGACGGTGTATGTGACAGTGGGTGCACAGTAGGGTTTATGTGACAATGGGTGCATAGTGGGGTTATGTTACAGTAGGCCCATAGGAGGGTGTATGTGACAGTGGGCCCATAGGAGGGTGTATGTGACAGTGGGTGCATAGTAGGGTGTATGTGACAATGGGTGCATAGTGGGGTTATGTTACAGTAGGCCCATAGGAGGGTGTATATGACAGTGGGCCCATAGAAGGGTGTATGCGACAGTGGGTGCATTGTAGGGTGTATGTGACAATGGGTGCATAGTTGGGTTATGTTACAGTGGGCCCATAGGACGGTGCATGTGACAGTGGGTGCGTAGTAGGGTGTATGTGACAATGGGTGCATAGTGGGGTTATGTTACAGTAGGCCCATAGGAGGGTGTATGTGACAGTGGGCCCTTAGGAGGGTGTATGTGACAGTGGGTGCATAGTAGGGTGTATGTGACAATGGGTGCATAGTAGGGTGTATGTGACAGTGGATGTGTAGGAGGGTGTATGTGACATTGGGCCCATAGGAGGGTGTATGTGGCAGTTGGCCCATAGGAGTGTGTATGACATTGGGCCCATAGGAGGGTGTATGTGACAGTGGGTGCATATTAGGGTGTATGTGACAGTGGGTGCATATGAGGGTGTATGTGACAGTGGGTGCATAGGGGGGTGTATGTGACAGTGGGTGCATAGTAGGGTGTATGTGACAGTGGGCGCATAGGAGGGTATATGTGACAGTGGGCGCATATGAGTGTGTTTGTGACAATGGGTGCTTAGGAGGGTGTATGTGACAGTGGGTGCATAGTAGGGAGTATGTGACAGTGGGCCCATATGTGGGTGTATGTGACAGTGGGTGCATAGGAGGGTGTATCTGACAGTGGGCGCATAGGAGGGTGTATGTGACAGTGTCCATATAGGAGGTTGTATGTGACAATGGGTGCATAGTACGGTGTATGTGACAGTGGGCCCATAGGAAGGTGTATGTGACAGTGTCTGCATACGAGGGTGTATGTGACAGTGGGTGCATAGTAGGGTGTATCTGACAGTGGGCCTATAGGAGGGTGTATGTGACAGTGGGTGCATAGTAGGGTGTATGTGACATTGGATGCATAGGAGGGTGTATGTAACAGTGGGTAGATCGGAGGGTGTATGTGACAGTTGGCCCATAGGAGGGTGTATGTGATAGTGGGCCCATAGGAGGGTGTATGTGACAATGGGCACATAGGAGTGTGTATGTGACAGTGGGTGCATAGTATGGTGTATGTGAGAGTGGGCGCATAGGAGGGTGTATGTAACACTGGGCCCATAGGTGGGTGTATGTGACATTGGATGCATAGGAGGGTGTATGTGACAGTGGGTAGATCGGAGGGTGTATGTGACAGTTGGCCCATAGGAGGGTGTATGTGATAGTGGGCCAATAGGAGGGTGTATGTGACAGTGGGCACATAGGAGTGTGTATGTGAGAGTGGGTGCATAGTATGGTGTATGTGACAGTGGGCGCATAGGAGGGTGTATGTAACACTGGGCCCATAGGTGGGTGTATGTGATAGTGGGTGCATAGGAGGGTGTATCTGACAGTGGGCCCATAGGAGGGTGTATGTGACAGTGTCCGCAGAGGTGGGTGTATGTGACAGTGGGTGCATAGTAGGGTGTATGTGACAGTGGGTGCATAGTAGGGTAGATGTGACAGTGGGTGCATATGAGGGTTTATGTGACCGTGGGCCCATAGGACGGTGTATTTGACATTGGGTGCACAGTAGGGTGTATGTGACAATGGGTGCATAGTGGAGTTATGTTACAGTGGGCCCATAGGACGGTGTATGTGACAGTGAGTGCATAGTAGGGTGTATGTGACAATGGGTGCATAGTGGGGTTATGTTACAGTAGGCCCATAGGAGTGTGTATGTGACAGTGGGCCCATAGGAATGTGTATGCGACAGTGGGTGCATTGTAGGGTGTATGTGACAATGGGTGCATAGTGGGGTTATGTTACAGTAGGCCCATAGGAGGGTGTATGTAACAGTGGGCCCATAGAAGGGTGTATGCGACAGTGGGTGCATTGTAGGGTGTATGTGACAATGGGTGCATAGTTGGGTGATGTTACAGTGGGCCCATAGGACGGTGTATGTGACAGTGGTTGCACAGTAGGGTGTATGTGACAATGGGTGCATAGTGGGGTTATGTTACAGTAGGCCCATAGGAGGGTGTATGTGACAGTGGGCCCTTAGGAGGGTGTATGTGACAGTGGGTGCATAGTAGGGTGTATGTGACAATGGGTGCATAGTAGGGTTATGTGACAGTGGGTGTGTAGGAGGGTGTATGTGACATTGGGCCCATAGGAGGGTGTATGTGGCAGTTGGCCCATAGGAGTGTGTATGTGACATTGGGCCCATAGGAGGGTGTATGTGACAGTGGGTGCATATTAGAGTGTATGTGACAGTGGGTGCATAGGAGGGTGTATGTGACAGTGGGTGCATAGGGGGGTGTATGTGAAAGTGGGTGCATAGTAGGGTGTATGTGACAGTGGGCGCATAGGAGGGTATATGTGACAGTGGGCGCATATGAGTGTGTTTGTGACAGTGGGTGCTTAGGAGGATGTATGTGACAGTGGGTGCGTAGTAGGGAGTATGTGACAGTGGGCCCATATGTGGGTGTATGTGACAGTGGGTGCATAGGAGGGTGTATCTGACAGTGGGCGCATAGGAGGGTGTATGTGACAGTGTCCACATAGGAGGTTGTATGTGACAATAGGTGCATAGTACGGTGTATGTGACTGGGCCCATAGGAAGGTGTATGTGACAGTGTCTGCATACGAGGGTGTATGTGACAGTGGGTGCATAGTAGGGTGTATCTGACAGTGGGCCTATAGGAGGGTGTATGTGACAGTGGGTGCATAGTAGGGTGTATGTGATAGTGGGCCCATAGGAGGGTGTATGTGACAGTGGGCACATAGGAGTGTGTATGTGACAGTGGGTGCATAGTATTATGAATTGTATGTGACAATTAAAGAGCATAGGAGGTGTATATGTACTGGAGCCCCATAGGTGGGTGTATGTGACATTATGGATGCATAGGAGGGTGTATGTGACAGTGGGTAGATCGGAGGGTGTATGTAGTTGGCCCATAGGAGGGTGTATGTGATAGTGGGCAGGCCAATAGGAGGTGTATGTGACAGTGGAGGCACATTGGAGTGTGTATGTGACAGTGGGTGCATAGTATGGTGTATGTGACAGTGGAGGCGCATAGGAGGGTGTATGTAACACTGGAGCCCCATAGGTGGGTGTATGTGATAGTGGGTGCAGGGGTGTGACAGTGGAGCCCATAGGAGGTGTATGTGACAGTGTCCTGGAGGTGGGTGTATGTGACAGTGGGTGCATAGTAGGGTGGAATGTGACAGTGGGTGCATATGAGGGTTTATGTGACCGTGGGCCCATAGGACGGTGTATTTGACATTGGGTGCACAGTAGGGTGTATGTGACAATGGGTGCATAGTGGAGTTATGTTACAGTGGGCCCATAGGACGGTGTATGTGATAGTGGGTACATAGTAGGGTGTATGTGACAATGGGTGCATAGTGGGGTTATGTTACAGTAGGCCCATAGGAGTGTGTATGTGACAGTGGTCCCATAGGAATGTGTATGCGACAGTGGGTGCATTGTAGGGTGTATGTGACAATGGGTGCATAGTGGGGTTATGTTACAGTAGGCCCACAGGAGGGTGTATGTCACAGTGGGCCCATAGAAGGGTGTATGCGACAGTGGGTGCATTGTAGGGTGTATGTGACAACGGGTGCATAGTTGGGTTATGTTACAGTGGGCCCATAGGACGGTGTATGTGACAGTGGGTGCATAGTAGGGTGTATGTGACAATGGGTGCATAGTGGGGTTATGTTACAGTAGGCCCATAGGAGGGTGTATGTGACAGTGGGCTCATAGGAGGGTGTAT
>JAHLWY010001032.1:0-31796 GCA_020002185.1 Paraescarpia echinospica
CGCCATACCCGCGCGCAACCCTCGTAGTCGGCGGCCGAGATGCCTTCGCACTTCTGGCGGCTGTAGAAGGCCTCGCGCGGTGGCAGCCGGGTCTCGGCCAGTTTACGTGGGTCGTCGAGGTACTCGTAGGGGAAGTGTCCCTTCGTCGTCTCGCAGCCGTAGGCCTTCAGAAACCGGTCGTAGCTGACGCCGGGGGCCAGGTAGTTGGTGATGTCCAGGAACTTGAGCGTCGCCGTCGTCAGGCACATGAAATTGTTCTGACGCTTGATCGTGAACGCCGACGAGATGTCCTGCGCGGCGTCGGTCATGAACAGGGGCGTCAGATATTTCTTAACGACGTTCAAGTCGTACTTTCCCGAATTGAAGCCGAGGACGGGGAGGCGGCGCAGGTGCTGCCACAGACGGTCGCCGAGCGCCGTGTACGGGCTCTTATCGAGCTCCGCAACCGTTGCGTGCGCCCGCCATTCGGCGCCGAGCGCGTCGATCGCCTCGAAGGTCGCGTCGAACGACGGCCGCAGTGCCGCGCACGCCGCCTCGCTCATGGCCTCCAGGGCGTCGATCAGGCGCTTCGCGAGGTCGCCCGAATCGCCGGACGTCACGAAGCAGCGCGCCGACTCGTGTCCGGGGACGTTCGAGGCGACGCTCACGCTGAGTAGCTCGTGTCGCGCTATCCACCGGCATTTGGCGCTGTCCGCCGGCAGATCGTGATCGTCGAAGTAGCACTCAAAATCGTACGTCGCCCTGTACGGATAGTAGCGCAGGCGTTCGTCCACGTAGACGCCCTCGTCCTCCAGCTGCTGAAACACGGACGGCGCCGGATGGTAGACGCCGCCGGGAAAGACGTGGCGAACGCCGCCCTCGCACGTCGCCTCGTGACGCCGCAGCCGACTGGCGGTGCGCCACAGCGCATCGCCGCACTTGCCGCATCGATACGAACGACAGAACAGCGACACGTCGGCTATGAAGGAATAGTGCGTTCCGAATAGATTGACGCTCATGGTGGCCGGGTAGCGATGGAGGGAGCGGCGGACCACTTCGGCGGTGGCGTCCTCCGCCGCCGACAGCCGATACACGGTCACATTCGTTTCGAAGGCCGCCTCCACCCGGTCGAGTTCGTTCAGCGGGACGCCGGCGAACGCGCAGTAGGGTTGGTCGCCGTAGTCGGCGTAGAGCCTTAAGGCGGCGGCCGTCAAATCGTCAGCGCGAAAGTCGGCGCCCCGATGCAGCGCCAGACAGCGGAAGAGGCACAAGTTGTCGGCATACAAATGCCCGTAGCGATCGTTCACTAGGCTGACGAGGCCCGCGTTGTGGCGCAGGTAGGCGGGAAGGGGCTGCTGACGGGCGCATCCGATAGGATGGTGGATGATGGCGTTGAGAAAATACGTAACGTTCGTTACCAACTCGGCGATCCAGCCCGAGTCGGGGCGCTGCGCAATCACGTACTGCAGAACGTCGGGCTGTCGGGTGGCCTCGAGGAAGCGTTCGAATGACGCGACGTCGGAAACGAGGACGGGCGACTCGAGATAGCGGCCGCAACAGTTACACGAAGAATGGTAGTAACGTAGTCGGCCCGTCTCCCTGTGGCGCAGAATAAACCCGTACGATAAGTTTATTTTAAAGGCACGAGTCTGCGCCTCGAACATCAGTCGTAGTTGGGCGTCGTGCGCGCTCGTAGCCCCGGTCAAATGGAAATTATACCTAGATTGAACGGGTCCGCGCTCCACAGACGTACGGATGCTCGCCCAGTAGTCGCGCACGACGCTCTGTAGGTCGTCGTCGGCGCCCCCCTCGAACGGTCGATTTGGGGGCCCCTCAGCGGCGTCTCCGCACATTCGCAGATGCCGCAACATATTGGGGCGCTGCGCGAACGCTTGATTGCATTTCGGGCATACTACGTGTTCATCGCTGCCGCATGTTTTTAGATGCTGCGATAAATTAAAAAGACGGACGAACGATCGATCGCATTTCGGACACACGTGCATCGTCGGTCTAGGCGGCGCTCTATTAACTACGACGGAGGGGCGCGTAGACGCCCTTTATAAGGCCACCCTAAACCCCGCTAGGGGGGCTTTTCTAAGCGGTGTTCTCTGCTCCGTCAGGTGGCGACACAGACAGGTGGCAGCTCCGCGGGATGCGTTTGGCAGGGGCGCCCAGCGGCCAACGTTTTTGTTCACGTTTTGCGTCAGGTGGCGACACCGACAGGTGGGCAGCGTCGAGGGCTCTGTCAGTGGCTTTTTGTTTACGTTTTGACGCCCGAATACGACGGCAAAGTTTTGTAGTATAAATTTCGGCTGTCAGCGGCAACGTTTTTGTAGTAGAAATTTTTGTAGTAGAAATGTCGCCTAAGTTTTTATTTACGTTTTGTAGTAGCAATTTCGCCCGTCAGGGGCGCCCGAATACGACGGTTTGTAGTAGAAAGGTCGGCCGTCAGCGGCTGCCCCCACGGCAAAGTGTTTTTTTTTTAGAAATTTCGGCCGTCAGTGGCGCCCGGAGTGTTTTGTGGGCGGCAGCCGCCATTGGACAGGCATTGAATGACGTGCGGTTTTTTTTTGGATGGCAACAACAGAAGGCGGGAATTGATTTTCATACGTTTTATTAAGCAGTCTCGTACTACATCACGACAGTAAGGCTTTATGCCACAGCAGAGTAAATAATAAGGCTCTAACAACGGCCTATAGCAAAATGTTCATCGCTACTAAGTGTTCGGCGGGGCGCTTATGCCACAGCGGAGTAAATAATAACGCTTTAGGAGCGCCACACTATAGGCCGCTGGTAATACTGCACAGCGGCCATTCAATTTCCTGCTAATGTTCATCAGCGGCGTACCTACTAATAAGGCTTTATACCATAGCGAAATGCAATGTTCAGACTGTAAACAGTAAAGAGGCTTTATGCCACAGCAGAGTAAATAATAAGGCTCTAACAACGGCCTATAGCAAAATGGGCGGCGGGGCGCTTATGCCATCATTCAATTTTCCTGCTAATGTTCATCAGCGGCTTTATGCCATAGCGAAATGCACTGTTCATAGCGTTCAGACGTCGAGGCATGCCCTTTTCATCAGGTAATACTGTACGGCAACCTCCAACAGAGCACGGTCGAACGGCGCCGTCCAATCCGTCCCCATGAGCCAGTCGGCTACCTGGCGCAGGAGCGCGCCCTCCGAGGCGCGATCGCCACGCACGCAACGATCCTCCAGTACCGAGAGTATACGAATAGCAGGAAGCAACAACGACTGCTGTAGAAAGCTGTCGAGTGACGCCGAAAAAAAGCACACATTCAGGGCCGCCACGTTTTCGTACAGAATGTTGTACCGCCGGCTCGGCTTCCTCCCCCTGTAGCCGCACATGTGCACGAAGGGGCACCCCTCCTCAGGGGGGCACTCACCACATTCTTGACGCGCTGTGTCCATCACGCGCTCACCGACTAGCTCAGCAAACGTGGACATCATGCATCGCTGACGACCGGCGTACGAATGCAGAACGCTCCACTCCGAGTCGGCCTGAAGTGTGCCCACGACCACAGGGCGAATGTTACGGGCCCACGGTATGAAGTCTTCCGACGAGACTGACAGCACGGCCAGCGGCAGTGGTGACGATAGCACGGTCGCGGCGGCGTCCGCTGTCGCCGCCGGGGCTATTGGCACAGCGGCTGCCTCGTCTGGACCCACTACCACCACCACCGGGGTTAATGCAACGTACGTGGGCGTCCCGGCGTCGCTCACCAGGTCGTGCGGTGGCATGGGCTGCGTGCCGTCCGCTGCAGGCCAGTACGATAGCGCTTCTTCGGCTCTCCCCAGCGGTGGAGGGTCGTCGGCAAGGCGTGGCGTCGTTTCCTTCTTAGCGCACTTCTCGGCAGGGGGTGCGCACTCGTCAGCAGCGTCGATAAGGCCGCGCAACGCAGCAGCAATTACAGCGTCCTACAGAAGAATAACCAAAGCAGCAATTAGGTCTACAGAACACTAGCCAAACGTTAGTCATTCAAACGGTCTCGCTCCCCTTCTTCGTCACGACCCGCGCCTCACGGACCGTATACGTATCCAGTATGCCACCCCACACGACCTTGTGCACGGTCAACTCCAAGACGGTGCCAACCAGGCTCGCCACAAAGCTACTGCGCAACTGGTCGGGCAACAGGGCTGACACATGGTCGGCATTGTAATCGCCTATCGCCGAAATAGCTTCGTCGAACAGGGTGATCCAAATGCTGGCCTCCGTGTCGGCGTCCTTTTCGTCTTCCACCAAAACGCGCACCGAAAAATACGTCTTCGCCGTTGCCTGTATGCCGTGTACAGCGCACACCCGACCACCACTTTCTAGGCCTCTCACTTTGCGCTTGCAAATGCCACAGCCCATGTACGTGCATTTGCTTTTCCAAGCCACCCCAACGATTGTTAGGGGGGTAACAATCTTATACGTGCCATCGCACGCCAGCACGAACTCCTTCAACGACACTTCGGACGCACTCACCACGGCCTCGAAAGTAGGCGCCCCGTCGGCCGTCGGAAGCGCCTTCGCGCTGGCCTCCGACGCCGGCTTCGCTTTGCCACCAGACGCCACCGTTGGCACCTCCCTCAGCTTGCTGCCTCTCTTTGGCGGCGCCTCTCCGTGCGCGACAGGCGGGGACATGATCAACAACGCTCTGCAACAACAAAACGGCAACGGTAGCAACACGACAGCGACAATATTTAGTCGTTCTCCGCCCGGTCCCTATATAAGTGTTTTGCACACGGCCCGCACGCGGCCCCCGTGCACAAACGCACGCGAGCCGCAAAGCAGCCGACTCTTACAAGGTTACTAAAACTGAAAAAAATCTCTCGGTCAGTCTAGTGCACTAACAGAACGCCACTTTTATTTCCTAATATAAAGTTACCATAAGATTCTCTAGCCCCCACTGACTATTATAGTCCGCTTAGTTTGCTCACATTTCACATTTAACGGTCGTTTTAAAGACTTACAAACAGTTACATAAGCGCTTTATATAAACAGTGACGTCAGCCCCTTATGTAAAGCTATGGCGTACGTGTCTAGGGGCCGCGCGCAAAACAGTGGCTCAACAACTGCGCAATTCATTTCTCACTATGGAGCCAATCGAACAAGTTGATAATTATGCGGCCCATTCTCATCAGGCACAAAACAGGTACGTTTTGCTAACTCACCTAACACTGACTTTCATTGCTAACTCACCTAACACTGATTTTCATCACTCACTTTCTTTTATAACGTTCACTACCTATTTCTTTTATAACGTTCACTATTTTTACAGCGAGCCGCCTCCCCAAAACGCCGGACTCGGTACGCCCCAAGTCGACGTGAATGCACCTCCCCAAGTCGACGTGATCGCGCCTCCCCAAGCCGCCGGAGATAGTGCTATTCCACCGCCTGCCTCTATGCGTCTACCCCCACCACAAAGCCGCCCCGGCACAAGGTACGTTTAACGATAATAGCGCTTTTTTTTTTAATTTACCTTTATTTGCAGACGCCTACTTTCGATAAAGGCTAATAAAGGCTATAGCTGCTTTTCCGTTCGCCCCACTATTTACAAACGCCCCGCTACCGACTTAATGTTTTTTTACAGGCCCTAACCTAAACAGAGACGCACCGTTACTTTAATACTTTTTTTCATACTTGCAGACGAAACATCGCCGGCTTCGATACCCTACATATAGGGCGCGGACAAACCCTTGCGAGGCCCTCGCACCGAAACGGCTTTAGTCATAGATCGCATAGAATAAATTTAACCCCAGCCGATCTGCTTATGATAGATAGAGGGTCGCGAGCCGACCGACCTGGGGGCACATTGTACCTTGGACGTCGCCGACCGCATCACTGCCCTTAACACTGTTTCCTTCTCCACAGATGAACCCCGCGCGCCAGTAGTCACTAATTAAACTTTTCCTCATTCCCCTGCAGACACATCTACGTGATCGATCGATGCCTGGTGCATCAACGCTATGATATCGGGCGAGGTACTATACTGCACAATGTTGGACCTTCCCCCCGCCCGATCACGTTCACCTCATCACGATGCCGTCACCAGCCCCTCTTGGCCGTTGAGCCGCAACGACGGCCACCACCACCACCCGAACAAGACGACAGTGACGACGAATCACTCGAAGAGTTCGACGAAAACTTCGACGACGACTTCTACCCCGGCTACACTGATTTAGAAGTTATTGCGGCCGGCAACCCCTTCCCAGACACTTTCGCACAACCATTCTCATTTGCGGATATTTTTCCACCCCCTGAAATTCCCCCCCTCTCATTTGCCCCACCCATCCCAGCACATCTTTCCGTGCATTTAGCCTTTCCGCCACAACCCCCGGGCCGACACGGCTTTGGCCCTCCGCCATGACCCCTCTCTTAATAAATGAAATTTTATTGTACCAATACAATTTATTTCTCACCGTTTATTGTTTCCGTGTTTCCTTTCACATTTGACCCACTCCACCAGCATTCCAAATCACACACGAATAATTCCGCCTATATTTTCCACCTATTCGTCGTTGCAACACCAGCGAACGCCCAAGCCACAAGCTTAATACACGCGCACAGGCCAATCTGACAGCGCCGGCCCCCAGCTGCTATAACGATATTGCACGCGTATCAGCGCCCACCAACTGTGTTTCCAACTCACACACGATAAAGCCAGCGAACACCAACGCCACAAGCTAAATACGCGCACACACAGACCAATCTGACAGCGCCGACCGCCAACTGCAATAACACACGAATAATTCCACCTATATTAATACGCGCACACACACAGGCCAATCTGACAGCTCCGATATTGCACCGCAATTGCACGCGTATCCATCAGCTGTGCCGCCGCTAGCACTGACAGGCAATATCCACATCAGCGCCAGAGCCTTATTACAAGCGCGCGCCACGAAAAACATTTATCCACATCGGTGCCAGAACCTTATTACAAGCGCGCGCCCCGAAAAACATTTATCCGGCCTTCCGTCAAACCAATGCACATAAAATCCTACAGCCTGACATTCGACACCCCCATTTGCCAGTGAGTCGTGAAAACCAGGCCACGCAATTGCCCTCCTGATCTCCAGCTCGTCAGGCGTAATCTAAACCGGGCGGCCCCACCTCCACCACCGCACCGTTCTAGAAGGTTCTAGAACCTTCCCGCGCGTCATTATTTTAAACTCGCTGATCTCCAGGGGTGTCACTTCACTCTAAAATCTTTCCCACCTCCCGTGCACGTAATGAATACTAATTGGTCTCTATTTACTATTTTTTGTCGTTGCTAACGTTCTCCAATAATTGCGCTACTCATTTGTTACTAATTAGTACTTAATTAATTACCCTAATTAGTACCTGATTAGTCACTAGAGCTCGTCATTCACCCTATTTATTTCCTCTTTATTCAGTAGATGGCGACACCCTCTTTCTCATGACCCCCATCAATCACTTTTGACGTTGCTATAATCATACTGCTAAAAAACGTAGGAATTCTACTTATAAAAAACGAAAAAGCCTTTGATCTTAGGTCACTTCCGTTGATGGCGAACCGCTTACCACTACTGATACGTCGACTTGACTGAAGAGCGAGTGCAGGACGTTATTGACCGGGGCCACCTGATCGCCGTCTTGGAGGTCGGTGCCGTCCCCCCTCACCACTTTGAATCGTACGTACAGTCTGACGCTCGACAGGTCCAGATAGTCGTCTCCCGAGCCCGGAACTAGAAAGTCGATGGGTCCGCCCGCATCGAGCGCCGTCAGGGGTTGATGATCGATCCACTGACCGCTCTCGATGCTCGTCTGCGTCATCGGGACGCTGAACAGGTCCAGTTCGCTGTTTATCCCCTCGCACGACTGTCGATGGACGAACGCCATTCTACTCGTCGAATATGTCCCTCGGAAGCTTCTGCATCTTCCGCGGTCGTTTCGTCTTACTGACGGTCGCCGCTCTACCCGGTGGTTTTATACGTTGTCGTCGTCGTTTCGGCGCCTGCTGCTTATTCAGCAGTCCGTCCAGAAGGTCGGCCCCCGCCTCTTTCGCGCGCCGTTTCACCGATTGTTTCAGACTCTGCCCGTCGACGACGACACGCGCCACGCGTACGCCCGTCTTGAGAGCCCGCTTTCCCAGCGCCAAGGCCCCTCTCTTGATAAGCGGCATGGCGATTCGAAACAGGCTCCCAAAAAGGTTCCCCAGGCCGTGACCCCGCTGCACTCTAGAACCGGCGAATACCGGGAGGTTACCACCGACCTGCCGGCTGTAGTAGTCCTCGTACGCCGCCTTCGCCATCCTCAAAACAGCTTCGATTTACAGCGTCTGACGTGAAGTGTCGCCACGAGTTTTCCCTGTTCGAATGGTATCGGGCGACCGATGTCGTCCCTTATATCTATTTCGATCGCGGCGAACTGTTTCCGCAGTAGGGGTACGTGTTGTACGCGATCGAACGTATTCGAGACGCTGGTCCCGTGCGTGCCGTGGACGGGAACGGACCGGAGTAGCGGGGCGAAAACGTCGCCGACGACGTGCGATTCGACGATGTCCGTGTACACGTACAGCGTGTCGAGTCCCCGATACATGTCCACCGTGGACGCCGCCTCGCGCTCGAAGGTGAACGCGCCTTCGCCGCTGGGAAAGAAGGTGGTCCACGGGTCGAGCTGTAGCCCCGTCTGAAGTTAGGGACTTTTTATAACGCCCGAGCTGAACCCGAGCACGTTCGTCAGGGCGCTCTGGAGTGGTATGGAAAATTCGACGCCCTTCGACAAACGCAGCGTCATGCGGTTAGAGATCGGGCTGTAGCGCATGTTCGCCTTGACCCTGGCGGTGCTCGCCTTCTCTAGCGCCGCGTGGTTTTTTCCGTTAACTAGTGAGCGTTGTTGTAGAATCCGTGAGGGATGGTGCAGGTGCGGTAAATTAGGGTACCGTCGGTGACCCGATAAACGTTTTCTTCTCCCTTTTCGCAGGCTAAATAGAAGACGGCGTCCTCTTTCACGTTGTTCCAGGTGTGCGGGTACTGTAGCTCTACCAGCCCGCATTCCCAGCGCCCCGCCAGATCGATGCCGTGCGGTAGAGTCGTGATGTAGTGGATTAACGTATTGTCGGGGTGGGCTTTCATCGACGCGTTACTCGGCAGCGTCAGATAGAAATCGGACGATGCCATCGCGCCTCATAGACGGACTCGGCAGTAGGTAACCGAGGCAGCTACTCGGCAGCGCCGTCCACAAATTGGAGTCGCCCTGACCGCGCGACAGATTGTATATGCTAACCAGGATGACCGTGTACAGGACGACGATCTGACACAGGAAGACGATCGCGGCTTTGGGGCACACGTTACCTCAGAGACGCCACGTGGTGGTGGTGGTGGCGGTGGAATCGTCGACGACATCGGTCGCATCCACAGAGGCGCATGAGTCGACGGCGGGCTCTTCGACAAATACGCCTGAGTCGGCGGCGGAATTCGGCATTGGCTGCTGCTGGCGCTGTCGTCTCGACGGTGTTCATAGCGCGACTGTCGTCCGACGCTACGGCCTCCTTCCTTTATCGCGCAGAGTCGGCATGGAGCGCGTTCGCCGATGGGTCCGTCTGGAACGTGGCGCGGCGACCGCGGTCTTCTAATCTGCAGTCTACTAATACAGCACCATCCCCTAATAAAGAACGAAAAGCCGTTGCACAGCCCCGCCTCGTGCAGTCGCCAGCACCCCGCATGTCGCATCCAACGCGTCATCCGTTATAGTTCACGAGCGCCTTGGCGTCGATCCAGCTGTTGAACGAGGATGGATAGCCGGACCACTTGACGAGCACCTCTTCACCCTTACCGCGTCGTCGTCGACGTCTCTGTAGAACCTCCTCCACCCGATATAGTTTATCTTTCGAGACGACTACCTTTTGTAGCTCCGGTTCGTAGAAGGTGCCATCTAGTACCGTTCCGGCGTCGTCCGCCAATCGGTAAACGGGAGGATCGGACGGGTGCACTTCTACGACGGTGAAGAGTTCTTCGCTCCAGTTAGCCATGTACCCCTTCTTGAAACGCCCCTTCACCTTACTGATACGTACGCGGTCCCCCTCTCGTATTTTTGGTTTGCTTTTCCGACACCCGCCGCCGTACAGCCGTTGCCACACGCTCTCCTGGTTCTCGGCATCGACGCTCGCCGGTGTCCTACCGATGCTTCGATGGTAGGCGTTGTTGTACGACCGCACGAGGTCGGGTAAGGCCTCCACGTACCTCAACGTCTGATGCTTCGTGAAGTACCTCCACATGCGGGTCTTCAGCGTACGATTGAATCGCTCCACGACACTCGCTTTGGTCTCTTCGTTATGGGTCACGAAGTGGTGGACGCCGTGCGCCTTCAAGAGTCTCTGAAAGGGCCTGTTGAGAAACTCCGTGCCCTTGTCGGTCTGCAGCGCGTTCGGCGGTTGTTGCCGCTGCAGCAGATCCCCGAAGGCCGTAACGAGCGCCTGACCGGCTTTATTCTTCAACGGGACACACCACGCCAACTTCGAGAAGACGACTACGACCGTCAATAGAAACGTCGTCCCGTCGTTGTGTTTTTTCAGGTTAGCTACGTCTACGAGGTCGGCTTGCCACTGCTGGTTTCGGCCGCCCACGATAACTGCCGTCGTTCGAAGCGTCGTTTGACCGGTTTGTGAAGGGTATAGGCATCCTGCTCCGTCAACCACCGCTTGACGGTCGATTTCGGTACTAGACTCGATCGTCGTAACGTGTCGACGCCTGCGTAACTCCCCACCCGCTTCGGATCGAAGTAGGTACGCCTCAGTAGGTCGTGTTGAGGGCGTGAGTTCCGTTGAAGGTTTCGTTGCGCACGACGACGCCTCCGGGGCACCACCGCTGCCATGGGGTTTCTGCCCGGTTTATATATAATACACAGAAAAATAAAGAGAAAAGAACCGCTGCTGCGACTACGCCGACGACGACTACCGTTCTTTGTCGCATACTGACTTCTGAACCGGTCGGGCGTTTCACCCTCTTTAATAGGTGACCCACGTGCGTTCGAGCGAGCTAGTGCGATGCTTCGCCGCTCGCTTAGGCGCGCGTTGAATATGTACGCCCGACGCTTGGGGTTACCGACGAGTTCCATGGGGACGTTCAGCCGCCTCAGATGACCCCCGAACGCCTCCCAGCCGATCGGCGATGGCGCCCTCTTCCTTTTTCTCATGAGATCGTTCACTAGATCTACCATGTTACTCCCCTCTATTGCGGTGCCATCGTACACGAACTCCCCTCGGTTGTTCCAGCGAATCAGCGGGTCAGTTTTCAATTTCTCCACCAGGAGGCGGGCCTTTTCTCTCAGATTCTTCGGTATGCTTTTCGCTATTTCGGTCTCTATACCGACCCGTCCCGTCGGCCGAGGCGACGGTGGAGGCGGCGGCACCGGCGGCGGCGGCTGATGGTCGGTCGTCGTCGTCGACTCTCCGTTCACCACGGACACTCGTACCGGTTGCTCCGCCCGAGACGTCTCCATGGTATTGTACCGACTCAGTAGTTGATTGTACGACGCTACCTTTTCTCGATCGGACAAATCCGTACGCTCGAGAACGGACTTCATGTCGCCGTCCAGGCTACTCATCACGCGTGACGTGGTCGACGTCGGCTGGGAAAGTAACGGGAGTAGACGCTCCACCAACCTGGGGTCTACCAACGATATCTTCTTTGTGTACTGCATTCACCCTATGACCTGTCTGAGGAGCGGTAGAAAGGTGCTCGCCAACGGTGCTAGCAGTGCCGTCAGAAAGCCGCCCGCCCCCGTTTGCAAGATGGCGCGCTTCTGTTTGACGGGAACTTTTTTCGTCGCTAGCTTATGCAGATGGTTCCTGTATTTTAGCAGTACTTTTTTCTGTTTCTTTGATATTTTCACGTTTCCCCTCAGGATGTTGTACGCGCAGTCGCACAGACTGCAGATGAGATCGGCGTCCGCGTGAGCGATTACGGCTTTTCTCAGATCTGTATTCTTCTTGTACCTACGCAATAGCTGCAGGGCTAGGATGTGTCTCTTGACGCGCTCTGTCATCTTGCAATATGGTGGCTGCGTCACGTTACCCCTCCTTTTATACTCTCGGCGCGTATACATACTGAACGACGTCGTCGGGAAAGATATTAGTGCGCAGGCACGCAATTTCTGGTGTCTCCTGTTTCAGATCCACCAGGAGATAACCGTAGAGTTCTGACGTTGCGTCTTCGAATGCTTCCATCATGTATTTAGTTCTACCCGGATACATCTGCTTCGCTAGGTGACCCACCTGTCGAGCGTCCCGGGGGCTCTTGTTTTTTACACGGCTGAGCAATTCCTTATCTCCTTCCTTTGATGTCCTTTGATCTATGGTGAGTGAGACGCACTCACCTACTACTCACATGTCCCCATATCTCATCATGAGGTATTAGTAATTTACCAGTCCATGATTTTACAGCAATCATTATGTTGAAAATGCTCCTTGGTGTATAAAGGGAAAAAATACCTTGTCTTTGTATCAGCCACCTTTTTTGTAGGGGAAGG
Source organism: Paraescarpia echinospica (assembly GCA_020002185.1). Taxonomy (NCBI): domain Eukaryota; kingdom Metazoa; phylum Annelida; class Polychaeta; order Sabellida; family Siboglinidae; genus Paraescarpia; species Paraescarpia echinospica. The sequence continues at coordinate 12,478 of JAHLWY010001032.1, forward strand.
TTTTTACCCGTGGGTGGAGGCGGTGTAGTCTGGAATGGCAGTTTCTCCTGGATTATTCCGAGATGGAATCAGTTGGATTTTGTGTGGGGAAACTGGCTGATTCGCATCACCACAGAAGCTGTGAAATATAGAGGATCACTTCTTGGATATATGATAATGAATGGCAGCATAATGTGGTTAGAGACCGTTTGTTTGTGTAGTCTCTTGTACTGACTCGAGCAGACGTGTATGTTTTGCCAGCCTGTTAAAAAAGCAAGACATAACTAGAAGTCATCCCTCATGAAAATTGGATCAAAACTTTAGGAGTAAGCTATTTTAAATGTTGTCAATTTGGTAAAATTGAAAAAAGCCCAAGCTACATTGTACAGATTACAGCAAAGGGTACTGGTGTAGTTTTACAAAAAAACTACGAAAACTGTTGGAGCAGGGTTTTAGTGATTTTTTAAGAAGTCTAAAAAAATTATAAAAAAAATTTTTTGGCAGAAGTGGAAGCTGTGTTAAATACATTATAATAATGAATGTCTATAAGACCGACTGAGCCTCGTCGCCACTCGGACCGATCTCGACTGGGTGGCCATGTCAGGAGTGGCCACGTCACCCCCTACGTCGCCCAACACCGTGTCACACACTTCGGCTGATGTACTGGCATTACACTATGTCTCTATCAATCTGATTCCCTTGGCCGCTTTAACCCACGCCTATTTTTCTTCCCGGGACATCCCCTTAATGGCTGCCCTCATCAGCCTGGTTATAATAGCTACTCACTGTACCGATGTTTTGGTGTCGGTTCCCACGTTCCCTATGCCACTGGTTTGCCTGCTGCGGGCCTCACCCCACTTACCCCGTCACGCTTCACTGGTTCTGTAGTCTCTTCGGGGGGGTCGCTCTGGGTCATCCGTTGGTCTACTCTCTTCTTCTTCTACCTCGTCATGCTGCTCGTGTCCTCTCTCCTCCTCTACTGTTCCTGACGGCATTGACATAGGTAGACTTCTGTGCACTACATCTTTCCTTGGAGTGGCCATACGCGCCATGATGCCGACAGTAGGGCGTACAGCAGTCCCTGCGGTAGTGGCCGGCTTGGCGACACCGTAAACACAATGGGGGCTTGCCTGCCACTGTAACTAGCAATTCATACTGGTCATATGTTACCAGGTTGGTGGCCATAATGAGATTCGTTAACTCATTCTTGTCTCGAACCATTACCATGAAATGAACTGGGTGAAGGGCTGTACAAAGTTAGTGGTGGAGGGGATAGCTCCCGTCGGCAGACCAAGGAAGACCTGGCAGAACTCCGTGTCTACAGACTTGAATCTGATGGATATCGACCATCGGGATGCACGGGACCGTGTCAAGTGGAAGAGGGCAATTGGAAGAAAGGCGAACCCAGCAGAGTCTGGAAACACCGCCTGTTAACAGCGATGATGATGATGATGAACACCCGTAGCCACCCCCACAAACCCTGGGGTTGTTCACTTTTCAAAGGTAATAGATTTAATTTTGCCACAGCATCCTAGTTCTCTAATAATAGCCTCATTCAACACAAATGGCGGTGGCCAATGCACACGCGCTGTAGACTGCCTTTTGTCAGCAGATCTGACGCGGAACACTACAAGACGGTCTTTGATTTCCACAGATTTTAAAGTCATATAATACTCATTCTTTTTGTTCAAAGGGCGAAACGACAAGACATTCTCACTTACTTTGCCTAGCACTGGTTCAAAGTCGGCTCTGAAATCCTCTCAGCCATAGCGGCCGTCATGATAAGGTCCCACCAGAATCATGCACCTTTTCGTTGTGATGAAAGGTATAGAGATTTGGTGTGGTTTTTTTAGTCCTTTGGCCGAAGGTCCAAGGGACTATTGCCATCACTCTGTGTCCGCCGTCCGCCCTCCGCAGTTAGCTGCCGTATCTCACAAACCGTTCAGCAACTTTTTCTCAAATTTTGCATAGACATATCTCGGGGCACTGCCACTATGCACGAGAAATCTGTATTTGATTGAATCGTTTTAAGGGCTCCCTAGGGCCTCCAAGGACCAAAAAACTGGTAAAAATGTAACATTTGGCCTATTTTTTCAAAAACTGTTCAGCAACTTTTTTTCAAATTTTGCATAGATGTATCTTAGGATGCTGCTACTATATACAAGAAATCTGTATTAGATTGAATCATTCTAAGGGCACCTAAGGGGCCCCCAAAGTGCAAAAGTTTTACATTATCTAGTTATGTGGTTTTGAGAAGAGCCCTTGAGACCACCCCCAACAGTAGATTTTGTTTAATGTGCCACAAAGTCAGCAGTGTGACTAATCTCTACAGCCCAGTCAATTGAAACCTTGACTAATCTTTAATTGGTCACAGCACTCAGGCAGAGTAGACACACTTGACCCCTGTTAGACTGAACAGTTGCCTAACACTTTTAAACTGTATCTTCAAAACTATTGATTTTCTATAATTGCAAGTTGTGTTTATTTTGATGTTCATTTAATTATTATAAAATGGTGTGACTGTGGTGTCTTGTCTCCTGTTAGACTGAACAGTTGCCTAACACTTTTAAACTGTATCTTCAAAACTATTGATTTTCTATAATTGCAAGTTGTGTTTATTTTGATGTTCATTTGATTATTATAAAATGGTGTGACTTTGGTATCTCTTGGTTAAAGATGTATTGTCTGTAGAAACCTGTAGGTGATAAACATAGAAAATTAATATTCTGTCACCTGTAGGTGACAAACATAGAAAATTAATATTCTGGACAACTATAGAGTGAAATATCCTACATTTTATTTATATCAAATGCATTCTACTGTTCTGTTTACGCTTGCCATGCCTTGTGTAGACATGGTACTGTGTAAATCAGTTGTATCAATATAGACTAATAATTACAGATTCACAATATAGTTGACACCTGAAACAACCAAATGTCAACCATTAGAAGAGTTGACATAGTTAAGGCACAATAAAGCCTTTTGTGTCAAGACAAATACAATTCAACCAATACCCCTGTCTGAACACTGCCTGTTCTTCACCTATTACATTCGCTTTGTTTAGGTATGTGGTTCTTTTTATAGAAAATTTTAGTTTCTTTCTGTACCTGTCTACGTATGATAACCATTTGTCCGCCCTGCTCACAATAAACATCACATGAATGATAAAAGGAAGATCACTGCCACTTAACTTGTGGATTATTATTATTATAAAACTGCTCTGCTACTGCTTGGTGGACAGTAAGTTACAACTGTCTTTGAGTTTGTTCACATTTTGACAAACTACTATTATATAGCACTAATTTTTGAATGAATCACATTTTGAGAATGCATGTCATTGTTTGCGGTGTAACTATTGTATGCTTCATTTTCTGCTGCTACAAGTTGCATTCATCTGAAAGATTATTCAATTACCTATCCAATGATAATACATATGTTGTGGTGTTGGAAATATATAGCTTTGGTATATTGTACACGAGGGTTGTGATAGGAAACTATTGGACATTGCGACAGTCCAGAAAGACAGTATGAGATGTGTCACTCAATATATGAAGTGTGACTTTCAGATACTTCATTTTGTAGTGCTATGGATTATGATGGGCCTCTCCATTAGCTCCTTATATATTTATGTGAAATATATCATTATGTCATTAAAATATTTCAGAACAGGCTAACGCTAAGCTGCAACTGTCTTTGAGTTTGTTTACATTTTGACAAACTACTATTATATAGCACTAATTTTTGAATTAGCATGACTAATGCTAATATATCCCACAAAATGACTTCTACAGGAAACAACGTTAGTGTAAATTATCATCCCATTATTCTTACTGACAAAGACCTGTAAGTTAGGTGAGTAACACCTTCGAAGTTCTGACAGCAGGACACCGCCTTCGGTGAAGTCGAGACAAAAGTTTCACAAAGGCTTCAAGTTCAAACGGTCTATCACCGTCCATCTGACCCAGTTTTAATTTTCTTTAGACTACCTTTTGCTCTCAAATAATCTGTCCTCTTTAATTGTTATACATAAAGACATAATCTGGCATAACTTTATACATTTTTGTAGCAGCACATTTGTACTTCCAGTGTATCATATATTTATCACTTGTTGTGTATTACACCCAGCTGTGGAGCTAAGATTCTCTGCCTGCTATTGTTTGATGGAAACTGTGACTAATCTGTAATTGGTCACTGGCAATAGATTGTGTCAACAGACAGCATTAAGCCAGTAGACCCCTGTTAAACTGGACAGTTGCCTGTAGGTTTTAAACTGTGTCAAACAGTGAGTACCTTTTGCTCTCAAATAATCTGTCCTCTTAGTTTTACACATAAAGACATAATCTGGCATAACTTGATAAGTCTTTGTAGCAGCACATTTGTACTTCCAGTGTATCATTGCAACATAACATACATATTACATACTGTGTGCCACATTTGAATGTTGTGCATGTAATATTTGCATGCAATCCATTTGCATATATAATGTAAAACTTGAACAGCCGTTTTCTTCATTTTCACTTTTTGATCCCTACCATGTTCAAAGCTCCATAACTTCGCCAATTTTTGTAGCAGTCATAATTTTTGAAGCCGTGTATATCACCCTACCAAACCTTTACAAGGATGTAAGAAAACAATGTTACAATTTTTCCGACTCATCACTCATTTGGTCAGGCAGAGTCACATATAGACGTATTAGTCCAAAGGACTTCAGCGCCACTTGGCCCATTTTTTAAAACCCTAATGCAAACGCTAGCAGTAGTATATTTAGTATTCACTGGGCCAACATGTCCCATGTTAAAGTGCTGGAAAAAATTGACACATCACATCAAAACGTTACTTTCAAGGACAGTCACTGGGTAATGGCGGATGAATCCTTAATGTGGTGTTACGCCTGTTGGTTCCTAATATCTTCTGTAGTACTCGTATGTAGTGAAGGAAAGGAATACCCATTTCCTGTCTAACACAATATAATTGAACTGTGTTTGTAGTGATGGTAGAGACAGCACCGCAGTGTGGACAAACCGCCAGACATTTTACAGTACTATTTTAACTGAGATATTAAAAGTAGGATATTACCTGGAAGTCAGGGCAACCACATTATCCAGAAGAAGAAGAGATAATACCTAACATTGATATTAGCTAATTTGTTTTTGAAATGAACTTTTTGCACTCTGATGTTCTTTGGTGCAACAGAATATTACCAAAGCATTTAAATCAGAAAGCAGAGTCATTCAGTGGTATGCCATATTGAAATAGAACTTGTAATGCCATCCGTTGCTTTGAGGGTGGTACTGTTTCGCTGTGTTTTGGATTAATCTGAATCGGAAGCATTTATTCAACCATAAAATCATCAACAGCAAATATATGTAAACGAATATATTGTCAGCGGTGAGAGTTAACATTTTGTAAAAGGTATACGTTTGTAGATTATGAAACATGTTACATGGCGAAATATCTTATTCATAGGATGACTAAAATGCTTTACCCTTCACCCTCTATTAAACTTGTTCTTTCCAACAATACTACATCTTCTCCTGTTTGATGCTTCAGGTCTAGAGAGTGTCAGAATTTGTCCCACAAAGACAAGGAATCTCTTTGGCTGACATTTAACAATGCTGGTGAATTCTGGTAAGTTCCAAAATTATCTGTTATTAAAACAGTTTTAATTTGCTACAGCTCTGGAACATTAGTATGTGATTCAGTTGCATCTAACTGTGAAGTACAACTCAACATCTGTATCACAAACAACCCATATGAGAATGGGGGTGTTTTTGAGGCCCCGGGAGACTCATACATCTGTAAATGCCCCATAGGCTACAGTGGCGCCACCTGTACAGAGAGTAAGTCATGTGTTTGTCGATCGTGGTATAATGATCAACTGATTGCTGGAACAGTACGAAAATGCATCAAAGCATCACTACGAACACTTTGGTCCTCTGTATATTATATTTGTGGAGCTTAATGGCACAGTCGCTAGAGCAACAAACTCCCAATTGAGAGAACACGGGTTCAAATGAAAACTTGGACAAATTCGTTCACTCTACATTGCACCAGTTCACTCAGCTGTATGAATGAGTACCTGGCTATTAACAGTGGTGGATGGTTGTGTACAAAGTCTTTATGCAGAACAGGTCTGCCAGGGAGTAAAGTGTAAAGTCCTTTCAGCAGTCCTAATGACTGGATATTGTTCTGTATAAGAACTTACGTTTTTATTTTGTTATGGATAAATGAATTATGTATATAAAACCATACATTAATATTTGAAAATTCCATTTTCCTGAAACGATGTCCAGATTCCAAGGTTTCTAGATTAATGAGATCCAGATTAACAAGATTCTGCTGAGATGGATGCTCCAATATGTCGCTCCATATTGCAGGCACATCCATTGGTTTGTCAGCTGGTTTCCATGCCAACGGGTACGTAGAGTTGCCCCTGCATCTGCTGCCCCACCAGAGCAGTCAGGTGGCGAAGGTGATAGAGATGACCGTCTTCACTGACCAGTCGGATGGTCTGCTGCTGTGGCAAGGTCAGAAGCCTAGCACCAGCAAAGACTACCTCTCTGTCGCCCTACATGGCGGCAAGGTCGTCTTCTGGTTAGTTGGTCAGAACAACTCGTTATCTTATCTATATCTAATACACGAGTCAGTTTTCAAATAACTTAATAATCAGGAGGTAATCTCCCTCCCTTTTCAATATCATCAGTATTAATGTCTTTTGACATGTGAATAACTAACTAGTATTTAAGTTATTAATTATTGTTGTTTTAGTCTTTGTTATTTTGTCATTTTTTATGAAAAACTGTGCCTGTATTTGTCTGTGTCTGTCCATGGACCAGAAAAGAAACAAGTGCGTTCATTTTCTTGGGTCGTGCTTATATATGGTGCACTGTGTATTTATATTTTATCTATTTATATGTGTACATTAAAAAACGATGTTACGTTTACATATATGGCCTGCCACAGTTAAGTGGATATTAAATTGCAACATTTTGAAATTGAGTTTTGTACCTTTTTGGATTCCACTGAACTTGAGCTTTAAAATAATACCGCATTTATTGAAATATCTTTATTAGTTTTTGATCTATTGCTAAAATTGAAACAAACTTTTAAAAAGTGATATTTTGAGAAACAAGGTCATTTTGACAAATATTATCTATTGGGATTTTTAATATGTGGGTTCATAAGTGCATGTATTTTTATTAGTTTGGGATTAGTTGTCGAGGAAAATAAACTGGAAATTGGAATATGAGATTATAAAGTATGCATTTCTGCCAAAATCACAAAATTGATGGGACATGACTTACAGTTATTTTTGGTTTGTGTACAAATAGACCTGTGCGACTTAATACCTGGTTCGCCATGGCAGGTCACGTATGAAGTGTTTAGGATATTGATCGCTTATGAACCTTTACATACAACTATTTATTCTCCAGAACAAAGTAGTGTTTGTGGCATTTTCATTATATGATGGTCCAAGAATTGTTATTTGAATTAAACTAGATACACATTAAAGAGAACATAGTCTGCTGCAAGTATATGCACCTAGATAAATGTGCTACAAGGGTTACTATATATTATGCAGGCACATAGGACATCATCAAAGTCAGTTTATTTCTTGCAGTCTGATGGAATCGTGGAGCCTTGAACAATATTATATTCCATATATAATAAATTAGGCAATTATAATGCACGGTATATCTGGATTTAAACCAGCTCAAAGATGGTGCCAATGTAAAATGTGTAAGAAAGGTCTAGGTAAAAGCGTGTAACAATCATAGAAAACATTCATGGCATTGCATACAACTGTCCCAAGTTATGCAATCTTCATCAAATGTCTCATATAAATACTTCTTGAAACTGTATCTTGCGTCTTATGCAATCTTCATCAAATGTCTCATATAAATACTTCTTGAAACTGTATCTTGCGTCTGTGTAGGAAGCGCTATGATGCAAACAAAATGCCAAACTAAGCACTTGGTATCTTCCCTAACCGTGAAAATGATCACTATACAAATGACCAGGTTATCCCTTCTGATGGACCAGTATTTTTGTTAGTTTGTGTAATAATTGATGTTTTCTTTACATCACAATCAAATTTTGCATGTGACCTCCGTCAAGTTTTGCTTTGCCAATGATGCTGTTAATGGTTATATATATATACGTGAATGACATAACTATTGCTGCATGATATCTCTCAAATTAAACATACCCACATACAGTTGTCACTTTAAAAACTTTGCCTTATGTTTATGCCATAAAGAAACACTTTTGTGACCAGAATTTCAACAAAATATTCGATGGAATGTTCGAATCCACCACGTATTTTCTGATGACTTGACGGAGGTTTTACTAGGCAACAGGTCACGTGATGGGTAGGTTAATTGTAGCGTGTTTGTCCAGCGTTGCTAGAGTGTTGACAGTGGTTGCTATGCTTCAGGCCGCGTGCCTAACCTGGACAGCATGACATTTGGCCAGCACGAGAAGATGCTGGAGGGTTGTGTCAACAACCTGTACATGCAGGGCAAGTGACCCCTTGACCTCACCACTGACGCTGTAGGGGTACGTCGTGGCGCAGTGACACTCCTCATTGCTGCGGCCTTCCGGTTGCTACAGTGTTTCTTCGGACTACACATAACCATCAAACTCCCACATTGTAATATCTCTAAATGGTTCTTTTCTTTTTATGTTTTGGGGCCGGTGTTGCAGATAGTTTTCCTTAAAGAAAATGTATTATTTTGTCAGTTTTATTAACAAAAATGTAACCGAATAAAATTACATATCTCGGTTGGTAGATACTTGATTTGAAACTTAATAACAGAACAAGGACAAGAAGAAGACGAAAGTTCATTCGGCTGGTTGATATTTGAAACAAAAGCAGTTTTGTTATCATCTGGCTGGAAAATGTCTATGATAGAAAGATCTATTATATGACTGATGAAATTATTAAATATCGGAAATTGGCGAACAAGTGGCAAACAAAATGTTGTGAAGGTGGATGCCTATGCAGCAGGAAGGGAGATGTTAGAGTATTGTTTGGTTGGGTTTGCGGGGCCTGATGCTGTAATAGGTCATGCTGAAGAGTAGATATTGACTTAGGTTGCGGAGCCAAATCAACCAAAGAGAAATAATCACTGTATTTTTAGTGTTGCCAACAAAATCTAGACACTGTAAACTTGTGTGTAGCTACAGTGATACGAAATGTGTAGATCAGGTCTATGCGAAACAGGAGGTTAACTAATGTCTGAATGAATTGTATCATTAACCTGTATATATGAATTCTTTGTCATTTTACTTTATTTGTACACATTTTAGCAGTAAAATGTTGTCCTTGAATGTTGAAAGTCAGATTCATAAAGCAATGTATATGATGGAGAGATAAGTTAATTATGTGCAATCATACCACTAGATCATGCCAACAGAAGTGATGGTCTGATATAAAGTATATGTTAAGCGCAAATGTCAAATATGCCAAATACTTATTGAATATTATTCCACACAGAGTTGTAGAGGAAAGAAATCTTGTGATGTATTTTATTAGAATGTGCAACATTTCACATGACCCATGCCTACTTCTGTACCTTTGTAGAGTTAGATGAACCATGTTTGGTTTAATTATATCTTTGTTAAAAATAGAGCATTGTTGTCTTATATTTTAGATGCCAGTATGTTATAATGAAAATGTCAAAAACACGTGGTAAAGAAACGTTAAGTCTTCGTAGTAAATTATTTAAAGATTTATCGACATGCTCATCTAGCTATGGATATCTGACCTGGTGAAAACTGGATGCTCATTGGTTCCAAGAGGAACACAGTTTATGGTGTGTAGATTTACATTTAGCTGGGTAATATTGCGTTTTTCTCCATATTGCGGGTAATAAGCAAAGTCCGCACGATTCAAGTATGTATACTATCAATAGTAACTTGATTATTATTTATTTTTATATGAAGAAATGCAATGTTTCCTCAAGAAGAACATTATTCTGTTATTCCCTAACTTGAACTTTTTTGAAACATTTGACATTCAATAACACTGTCTCTTGAAACTTGTATTTAAAATCTCTAGGTGGCAATAACAGTACAGATTATACTGGCCACGTAGTGTTGAATATAATACACCTTTACGGTAAACACATCAAGAACTGGCATTTTGTTTATTAACCAAAGAGCAAGCCAATTCGTACTTAAATGTAGAGAAATTAAAACAAAAAGACTAGTCACTCATTACTTCTGATCATGAGGTAAAATAAAAGAGAATTGCCTGTTTTAATACATGTTTGTCTGAAAATACTGTTGTACCGATTACCACTACCTAGTATTATTCAGCATGTGTGTACATGGTCATAGATGTGTCAATAAAGTTGTTACAAAAATTTTAACTTGTTATGGAAAGTGTTCGTATGATACAGTAAACCCCTGATAATCTAGAAACCATAACGTCAGGACATACTATACCTTGCAATATACATGATTAATTTCTTTCAAAATCCAGAAAAATACAATAATAATGTGACTGTGTGAAGCATGGCAGTTCAAATTGCACAACCAACAAAAGTACCTGGTAAAATAGTTCGGAATAATCCAAAGTTTTGCAAACAACTACACATTTAAAACTTGCAAAATTTACTATTGCACTACAGCATTACACATCCGAGTACTGCACCCATCCTTGGCAAACACCCCAGAAGATATATGTATTAGCAGTATAGCCTCTCATACTAGAGTACAATTGTGGTTGTTGAACATTAGTATATGGTCACCAACTGACGTCTTTCTCTAGAAACCATGCAAGTTTCCTCCAGCCATCTTTTTACTGCATAGTACATATGCAACATTTGTATCACGTGTAGGTGTGCTATGATATATAAATGGGTGTGTTGGGGGTGAAGTGTTGTATTCATGCCATCTTCAGGTTGAAATACTCACTTGTTGATATGTTTTCTCTGTGAATTTAAAACTGTGCAAATTCCTACATTTTCATCCCACTTAGCTTATTTGTCTTCCACCTTTGTTTCTACGACTGAGTCATTGCGCCTTCTGAAGATTCTTCCTACATAGCTACCATTGCAATGTTATTTGTGGCATGCTAATTCGCTGTGCTATTCCCAATAGTTTAAGTGGAATTAACTTAGTTTAGGTGGAGCTATTGTAAACGGCTGAAGTTATTGAATGGAATAAGTGTGTGTGCACAACCAGTAGTGTACGGATACGGTACACCAGCAAGGATCGAACCTGCCATCCACAACACTGAAACACTATCGTCATAGACAACACAGTTCAACAGTTTTTAAACAAACAAATGACATAGTATGTCTGCATATACAACATAATACTCTTAACAGCATTCAGTAACAATTATACTGTTTACATTGTTCGAAAAGTCATACGGTACATACACGTGTCTGAAATTTAATAAACGATTGTTAATGTTTCACAAAAGAGATATTGTATGTGTTGGTATCATTTGATAGAAATATAAGACAATATACACTTGTTACGAAACTAACATCTGAACAAATATATAAACCCACTTTTTCAATGTTAAGCTCCCAACTGTATATATCCTCGTTTGTTATAATAAGCCGCCGGCCCGCTCCTGTAACAGAAAACCAAATTTGCATTACATATTGGAAGAATTCAAATTTAATTTTCATCTGGCAGGCACGGTTCAAAAATAATAACTAATTCAAACAAGTAACTTGTGACAATTTGTCAGTCACATTGATTATATTATGTAAGGGGCCATCTGTAAAGTACAGAGGGAGGTCTGTGGACAAGTGTGACGAAGAGCTACATGAGTGTGGGGATCTCTGTAGTCTTATACTCTAACGAATTGTAATAGTTCAAAAGTTTATTTCAAAAGCATTTCAACGGAAAACCAGCTACACACATTATAAATATTAAAACCCCAGATATATTTTTAAGAAAGCCACTTCTACTATTATATCAACATATAATAATGCTATAGATGTATCCACTTTCAAGTGTATATCTCAAGTCCATATATTACTATTAATTTATGACCTGGCTCAATATCCGTTTAACGGCGTCTGATTAAAATGTTGAATACGTGTTTTTAAGATCCACATCAAGCAGATTATACTCACTAGTGGTGCACTCGTAGAAGGTGAAGTCCACAAAACAGCGCTCACCCTTGTTCGTCATCATCCGGGCCCATTCTGGGTGACCTTGCCTGACTGGCCGCGAGCACTGTATAAATGCCTGTCAACTGTCTATCTTCTTCTCTGTCACTCAGTTTCCTATATCAAACACTGTGACCTCTGACTATTTCAAATTGGCCGATGGGTATAGTTCTCACAATCACACCACTATTCAACCATAGCTTTTGAAATGACACCGTGTGTGTGCGTGCGTGTGACATGTGTCACTGTCCACTGTGTATATCAGTCATCTTTCTACATCCCCGGGAGAGGCATACTTAAGGCAGTCTTATCGGACCACCCTTTATGTTATCTGCTAAGGGAGTAGAACAATGTAACATTGTGCAGGTGGCTTGTGAAAAACCCTGCATTGCCCTCTCCTCTCTAATGGGCGATAGGTGCCCTCCTGGGAGAGAGAGAGAGAGAGAGAGAGAGAGAGAGAGAGAGAGAGAGAGAGAGAGAGAGAGAGAGAGAGAGAGGCCATGCACTTGTTGGTGTCAACAAGAGAGTTGTGCACAATAAACATGCCACTGCAATAAAATATAGAAATAGGACCAGAACAGGTATGGAGACAACAAATAAAGAAGAAGTAATTCTAAGCATACTACTGGACACCAACTTGGGTAATGTCTAGGGAGGGGATATCCATGCAATAATAATTTGCCTAACTGGACAACATCTCAGGATTTCAGTTAGGTTGGAAGTACATTATTATTTAAGCAGGCACTCCGGATTTCAACATGCACATCTTTCGAAACAGTGTACACAATGTTAATGATCGGCAGTTACAATGGTAAACTATAGCCTTAAACGAATTAGTATCTACATCCACACATGTCATATAGTTACAGTTGAACCTCGGTTTACGGTCACTTCATTAATACAGCTACGCTGCAATTAAAGTAACCCTACAGCAGTCCCAAACTAGTTCCACATATAGTGTAAAGTATAGGAAATTAGATCCACTAACATGGTCACCTCCCTATTCAGGTTATTTTACCCAGTCCCAATAGTGTCCTTAATAGTGAAGTTCCATAATTATATATATATATTCGGCATATGGGGACCGTTTAGGTGAAGAGTTAGTGTTTCGTGTTCAGTGTACAATATGCATAATTCTTAATAAGTTTGTATAGATTAATAAAATGTGTACTTGACAGACCTCTTAGTTGGACTTTGCTGAATTCGGTGCTGTCAAATTTGCGACATTCGATAAACACATAATGTACTCAGTATACACAATTTAAGTGACATATCTGTATATAATATAAGCTTCGAAAATGTATTTAAGACATTTGGATATGTTTACTTATTTAATGATGACTAATTTAATAAAGTTTATATTACATGTACAAGTAAGGAGACTAAGGTGTGAGCCTGGAAAGGAGACAGAGACAGAGGAAACAAGAAGCCCTAAGATGTTATAACACAGTTGAATTTTGTAATATCAACCCATCAATATTGGCATCAAAACTAAAATAACTAACGACAAATAAATCATCAGGACCTGGTGGCCTCCATCCTCGTGTCTTAAGCGAATTAGCGAAGAGCATCAGCACTCCATTATCAATCATATTTAACACATCACTCACAACAGAAAAACTATTGACAGACTGGAAACAAGCTAACATATCTGTGATTCATCAGAAAGAAAGTAAAACCCAAGCACATAACTACCGACCAGTCAGTTTAACGAGTGCAGTAGGGAAAATACTGGAAGGAAAAATCAGAGACACCATCACTGAATATATATTTAAAAAAATGACCTGCTGAGCGATAAGCAATTTGGATTCATCAAGGGCCATTCCACAGTATTCCAAGAATATTGAACGTACTCGATTAATGGACTGAAACACTGGATAATGGAGGATGCATAGACATAGTATATTGTGAGTTTTTGAAAGCTTTCGAGAAGGTTCCACATATTCGACTCATTAAGAAACTCCAGAGCTATGACATAAAAGGGAACATTCTCAACTGGGTTACAGCTCTGCTGGCCCACAGAAGACAACGAGTAAGAGTAATTAACACATTTTCAAATTGGCATGAGTTAATCATTGGAATATACCACAAGGATCAGTGATTGGCCCCATTCGTTTTGTTATATTTACAAATTATTTACCTGATGTTATAAAGAGCTCTCATATTTTCTTGTTTGTGTATCATATGAAGCTCTTCAATCCTAGTTATACCGAAGAGGACTGCACAAATCTGCAACAAGATCTTATTTCTGCCGAACGCTGGACAGATACATCACTTTTGTAATTCCATCCAGATAAATGTAGTCATATGAGAATTGGATAATTATCCACAAGGAATAAAGGCTATTCATTGGGAAGCAACCACACAACACTTACAAGTACGGACAAGGTGAAAGATATTGGAGTTAATTTCGATTCATCACTTAATTTTGAGGCATATATGTCACACAAAAATAATAAAGCCAATTCGATGATTGGGATAATCCGACGTACTTTCGATCACATGGATGAAATATTAACGCATTAAATACTCTGATCAGGTCTGGCGTCCTTTCTTAATCTTTACGAGACCTGGCTTGTAAGAGGCAGTAATGCCTAGTCAAGCCAGAAAAGAACCTGTAAGATGTTATTCACTTTACTTTTCAGCTCTTGCCCAGCAACATTGAAGTTAATTTTTGCAAGACAAAAAGAGAGAATCAGGAAGTGGGAGACACTTCAGCCGTTACTGCCTATGATACAGAGCTAACTGCACCAATGATCGGCTCGGGACATCATTCGGGAGCTCCTTACAACCCTACTCTGGAGAGTAGTGTCACAATCCTGATCTCTCACAGTTGACCCACACCGTGTGGTTGTACCCTGCAGGGGAGGGTTAAATCGTCGATCGAGCCTTCACGTTGTTCCCATAACCGGTGTGGTCATCCATGCCACGTGATATAACCCTATATATTGAGCACGTCAAGCAGCAATTAACATAGGAAATTTACCTGCTTTTATATCCTGCCAAACACAACCAGGCGAAATTGTGGTGTGTCTTAGGTCTTAGGTGATTTACTCCAAACAGCCCAAACTTGAGCTAACGCAGGAGTTATGAACTGTGAGAAGAAGTGTGAACTTCAACTTTAATAATTAATCTTGCATATCTACACCTAGTGAAGTTATTTATTCGTTATAGTGGTATTGAAACTTTGGTCATATGTTATATTACATGATATGATGAAGTAAAGTTGTGTATACGCGGCGTAAATAATATTACTAATCTATTATATGTATTCTGATGTATGCAAATTCATGGATAGTTATGGTTGAATACGCTAGGGGCGAATCCAAGATGGCGCACACAGTGGGGAAAATTCCAAGAGTCGAATCTTCTTACAGGTCCTCTTCTGGTTTCTAGGCTGTGATGCCTCTTATGCCAGCTCTGATGTTTGTCGTCAAACTATATGGTGCGCATGCGTCTGACGAGTTGTTCCATAATAGGGGTGGGGCTGTGTAATCGAGTTTAATTGGGTGGTTTTCCATAATTTGTCTAATTTCCCCTCAAAGGACTGGACTGATGGAGCCTCTACCACAGACTGTGAGAGGCTGTTCCATACGTCCGTGCATCGGTGTATAAATGATTTTTTTTTAATGTTTAACCGACAACGTCCTTTGAATATTTTTAGGTGATGTCCTCGCGTACATGATTCAGTATCCCTCAAAGTTATAAAGTTTGATGTCACAGCTGTATCATATTTGTCTGTTAAAATCTTATACAATTCAATCATGTCTCCTCTGAGGCGACGATATGACAGAGTTGGTAATTTTAGTCTTTGCAGACGTTCATTATATTCAAGATCTTTAAAACCTGGAATTAATTTGGTTGCTCTACGCTGAACATTTTCAAGAGCTGCAATGTGTTTCATTAAGTAGGGAGCCCATACTTGATTTGCATATTCAATATGTGGGCGGACGAGAGATTTAAAAACAGTAGAAAAACACTGTTCATCCATGTAATCAAAAGTGCGACGAATTATCCCCATCATTGAATTGGCTTTATTAATTTTTTCCGACATATGTGCCTCAAAGTTTAGTGATGAGTCAAAAGTGACGCCAATATCCTTCACCTTATCCGTACTTGCCAGCGTTATATGATCATTAGGTCCCGTTGTGTAGCTGTCATTTTTTATGGTTGATGATCCTACTCTCATATGGCTGCATTTGTCTGGGTGGAACTTTAAGAGAGATTCGTATGTCCAATGTTCTGCATGGGTAAGATCTTGTTGAAGCTTTGTGCAATCTTCATTGGTGTAAATTGGATGGAAAAGTTTCATATCATCCGCAAACAGGAATACTTCGGAGTTCTTTATAACATCCGGTAAGTCATTAATAAATATAATACAAAGTAGGGGGCCAATCACCGATCCTTGTGGTATGCCGCTGATGACATCATGGCAGTCTAAAAAATAATTATTGACCCTTACACGTTGTCTTCTGTGGGCCAACGGAGCTGCAATCCAGCTTAGAATATTTCCAGAGCTATGGAATTCGTCAAATGCTTTCATAAAATCACAATATACTACATCAATACATCCACCGTTATCTAGTGTATCAGTCCATAAATCGAGTACTTTAAGTAATTGGAGAACTGTAGACCGCCCTTTTATGAAACCAAATTGTTTGTCACTCAACAGGTCATTATCTTTCAAGTGTTTAGTGATGGTATCTCTGACTATGCCTTCCATTATTTTTCCTACTATGCTCGTTAGGCTGACTGGCCGGTAGTTATGTGCTTGATTTTTGTTTCCTTTCTTGTGAATTGCAAATATGTTTGCTATTTTCCAGTCTTTGGGTAGTCTGCCTGTTTTAAGCGACGTGTTAAAAATTGTAGATAGTGGAGTGCTAATACTCTCTGCCAATTCCTTTAGTACTCGAGGATGTAGGCCGTCAGGTCCTGGTGATTTGAATATTTTTAGTTTCTTTAGCTTTAAAGCCACTATCGATGGAGTGATAGTGCAAGATTCAACTTTGTTATGACATCTTATTGGCTCCTCCGGAATGTCTCCTTCTGGCTCTCTCGTAAATACGGAAGAGAAGTGATTTGCCAATACCTGTGCTTTTTCCAAATCTGTCTTTGTCAGATCATCCTTGTCTTTGCTTTTTATTAAGTTCGGTATTCCCATTCTTGTGTTCATTTTCGCCTGCGCATATTGCCAAAACTTCTTGGGATTCTGTTTTATTTGATTTATGATATCTTTTTCATATAGTTTCTGTGCCTTTCTTGTCAGTCTCCTGACCTGATTTCGGAGTCGACAAAATTCCTGATAAGTTTGGGCATCTTTGGAGAGAAGATATTTTTTCCACAACCTGTTTTTTCTTTTGATTTTGGTTCGGATTTTCAACTCCAGTGGAACTGGGTATTTTCTGGCTCTCTCAGTTATCACCTTCTTTGGTATGCATTTTCCTTCTGCATGTCTAAGCTTAGAAGTAAGGATATCCCATTGAGTTTGCACATCCTCCTGGTGATTAGAAAATTCATCCTCCCAATCAATGTTTAGCATGTCTTTCAATTTGGTGTAATCCCCCTTGTCGTATTTATAAACAGTTTTGCTGATTGGTTCATAGACTGGCATGCAGTTAAGAACCACCTTAATAATAGAATGGTCACTTCTTCCTAGTGCTGAGGCTGTTTCAATTGTTGAGATCTCTGTATCTTCACTAGTGAGGACAAGATCAAGGAGTGATGGTTCTGTTGTACCTCTACCTCTAGTGGGCTCTGTTATATGTTGCACAAAGTAACAATCTCGAAGTTTCTCAATAAATTTAAATTCTTTCTCCTCTGAACTTGCTGCTGTGGTTGACATTGTTTCCCAATCAATTTTAGGATAGTTAAAATCTCCAAGTAGTAGAACACGTGCAAATTTTTTCTCACTTATTTTATCAAGTAGTTTGTTAAGGTTGTCATTGTTCTCTGTGATACTGTTTGGACTTCTATAAAAAGGAGCCTATGAGAAGAGTATCTTTCCCTTTCAGTTTTAAAGTGCAAAATTGTGCTTCATTGAACTCAACATTAAACTGGTGCACTTCAAATGGCAACGAATTGTGAAGAAACAAGATTTATTGTCTATTTATTATACCAACAACGGTTCAAATACAATACACAGTGCGGTATTAATGCTTAATTAAAAACGAGGAGAGATGATGTGAGAACTTATGTTTACTCCGTCCTGATGCGTTGCAATGTTTACTCCGTCCTGATGCGTTGCATTAATAAATGTTTCAACTAGTGCATTTATTGTGAGTGCATTAAGTGACGATAGATATGTTTCTAGTACTTTGGTCACTGCCAAATATTCTAACTATAACTGGCCAAACACAAGCGTGTGTGTATTTGCATTGTGGTTGGGAAGATGTCATGAGAACACATCACTCCAGTGCGTATGTACTTGTCTGTCTATATATGTGTCTACATTACGATACGATACAAAAGTAACGTTTAAAGACAACAACCATATTCTTTTCTTGCGCGCATGTGCCTGCTGCCGTAAATAGACTAGTCAACAATAACGAATGTTCTTGTTGTTCCCAAAGGCAATACATAGAACAGACTACAACTACTTGCTGTTCTAAACATCCAAATTCCCTACCTTCTTCTGGGTAACGCTGTTGCAGCCATCTTGCAATGGCTACCCCTTCGCTGTCTTTTCTGGCATTTGTTTTCATGTCCTATAGTCTGTTTCACAGTTGAAATCACCTGTTACACAAAGCACCATATCGAGCGTCAAGCGGCTATTGTTTGTTAGATACATAGAATGTGAGCTTCACCCACGCCAGTCAACCATCCACCAGTTAAGTCGGTGTTGTACTGAGACCCCTCGTGTCACCGATATTTCAACCATTGTATTCCTATTGGTCCTTTTACGCTTCTCAGTCACACGTGTACAACAACTGTCAGGTGGAACTCGACAGAGGTAGTCATATTAAATACAAACTAAAGCCAAAATAAATCCTCTTGGCAGTGATTAAGTAGGTACCATTGTTGGGTACGCACGTGATGCCTAGAATGTTCACCGGTAGTTGAAACAGTGCATTGTCTCTTGAGGTAATACACCATGACATTGTTTGTGCATGGACGAAGCACAGGTGGCATGCATATAGGAATAGCCTTGTCATTCGTGTTAAAAGTGCAACGATCCATGACCGTACCCAATTACCAGTGAAT
>JAHLWY010001033.1:0-31771 GCA_020002185.1 Paraescarpia echinospica
GTGCATAGTAGGGTGTATGTGACAGTGGGTGTGTAGGAGGGTGTATGTGACATTGGGCCCATTGGAGGGTGTATGTGGCAGTTGGCCCATAGGAGTGTGTATGTGACATTGGGCCCATAGGAAGGTGTATGTGACAGTGGGTGCATAGTACGGTGTATGTGACAGTGGGTACGTAGGAGGGTGTATGTGACAGTGGGCGCATATGAGGGTGTTTGTGACAGTGGGTGCTTAGGAGGGTGTATGGGACAGTGAGTGCATAGTAGGCTGTATGTGACAGTGGGCCCATAGGTGGATGTATGTAACAGTGAGTGTATATTAGAATGTATCTGACAGTGTCTGCATAGGAGGGTGTATGTGACAGTGGGTGCAAAGTAGGGTGTATGTGACAGTGTCCCCATAGGAGCGTGTATGTGACAGTGGGTGCATAGTAGGGTGTATGTGACAGTAGATACATAGTAGGGTAGATGTGACAGTGGGTGCATATGAGGGTTTATGTGACCGTGGGCCCATAGGACGGTGTATGTGACATTGGGTGCACAGTAGGATGTATGTGACAATGGGTGCATAGTGGAGTTATGTTACAGTGGGCCCTTAGGACGGTGTATGTGACAGTGGGTGCATAGTAGGGTGTATGTGACAATGGGTGCATAGTGGGGTTATGTTACAGTAGGCCCATAGGAGTGTGTATGTGACAGTGGGCCCATAGGAATGTGTATGCGACAGTGGATGCATTGTAGGGTGTATGTGACAATGGGTGCATAGTGGGGTTATGTTACAGTAGGCCCATAGGAGGGTGTATGTGACAGTGGGCCCATAGAAGGGTGTATGCGACAGTGGGTGCATTGTAGGGTGTATGTGACAATGGGTGCATAGTTGCGTTATGTTACAGTGGGCCCATAGAACGGTGTATGTGACATTGGGTGCATAGTAGGGTGTATGTGACAATGGGTGCATAGTGGGGTTATGTTACAGTAGGCCCATAGGAGGGTGTATGTGACAGTGGGCCCATAGGAGGGTGTATGTGACAGTGGGTGCATAGTAGGGTGTATGTGACAATGGGTGCATAGTGGGGTTATGTTACAGTAGTCCCATAGGAGGGTGTATGTGACAGTGGGCCCATAGGAGGGTGTATGCGACAGTGGGTGCATTGTAGGGTGTATGTGACAATGGGTGCATAGTTGGGTTATGTTACAGTGGGCCCATAGGATGGTGTATGTGACAGTGGGTGCATAGTAGGGTGTATGTGACAATGGGTGCATAGTGGGGTTATGTTACAGTAGGCCCATAGGAGGGTGTATGTGACAGTGGGCCCTTAGGAGGGTGTATGTGACAGTGGGTGCATAGTAGGGTGTATGTGACAATGGGTGCATAGTAGGGTGTATGTGACAGTGGGTGTGTAGGAGGGTGTATGTGACATTGGGCCCATAGGAGGGTGTATGTGGCAGTTGGCCCTTAGGAGTGTGTATGTGACATTGGGCCCATAGGAGGGTGTATGTGACAGTGGGTGCATATTAGGGTGTATGTGACAGTGGGTGCATATGAGGGTGTATGTGACAGTGGGTGCATAGGGGGGTGTATGTGACAGTGGGTGCATAGTAGGGTGTATGTGACAGTGGGCGCATAGGAGGGTATATGTGACAGTGGGCGCATAGGAGTGTGTTTGTGACAGTGGGTGCTTAGGAGGGTGTATGTGACAGTGGGTGCATAGTAGGGAGTATGTGACAGTGGGCCCATATGTGGGTGTATGTGACAATGGGTGCATAGGAGGGTGTATCTGACAGTGGGCGCATAGGAGGGTGTATGTGACAGTGTCCACATAGGAGGTTGTATGTGACAATGGGTGCATAGTACGGTGTATGTGACAGTGGGCCCATAGGAAGGTGTATGTGACAGTGTCTGCATACGAGGGTGTATGTGACAGTGGGTGCATAGTAGGGTGTATCTGACAGTGGGACTATAGGAGGGTGTATGTGACAGTGGGTGCATAGTAGGGTGTATGTGACATTGGATGCATAGGAGGGTGTATGTAACAGTGGGTAGATCGGAGGGTGTATGTGACAGTTGGCCCATAGGAGGGTGTATGTGATAGTGGGCCCATAGGAGGGTGTATGTGACAGTGGGCACATAGGAGTGTGTATGTGAGAGTGGGTGCATAGTATGGTGTATGTGACAGTGGGCGCATAGGAGGGTGTATGTAACACTGGGCCCATAGGTGGGTGTATGTGACATTGGATGCATAGGAGGGTGTATGTGACAATG
This sequence comes from Paraescarpia echinospica, assembly GCA_020002185.1. NCBI lineage: Eukaryota > Metazoa > Annelida > Polychaeta > Sabellida > Siboglinidae > Paraescarpia > Paraescarpia echinospica. The sequence goes on from JAHLWY010001033.1 coordinate 2,260, forward strand.
GGTAGATCGGAGGGTGTATGTGACAGTTGGCCCATAGGAGGGTGTATGTGATAGTGAGCCAATAGGAGGGTGTATGTGACAGTGGGCCCATAGAAGGGTGTATGCGACAGTGGGTGCATTGTAGGGTGTATGTGACAATGGGTGCATAGTTGGGTGATGTTACAGTGGGCCCATAGGACGGTGTATGTGACAGTGGGTGCACAGTAGGGTGTATGTGACAATGGGTGCATAGTGGGGTTATGTTACAGTAGGCCCATAGGAGTGTGTATGTGACAGTGGGCCCATAGGAAGGTGTATGCGACAGTGGGTGCATAGTAGGGTGTATGTGACAATGGGTGCATAGTGGGGTTATGTTACAGTAGGCCCATAGGAGGGTGTATGTGACAGTGGGCCCATAGGAGGGTGTATGCGACAGTGGGTGCATTGTAGGGTGTATGTGACAATGGGTGCATAGTAGGGTGTATGTGACAGTGGGTATGTAGGAGGGTGTATGTGACAGTGGGCCCATAGGAGGGTGTATGTGGCAGTTGGCCCATAGGAGTGTGTATGTGACATTGGGCCCATAGGAGGGTGTATGTGACAGTGGGTGCATAGTATGGTTTATGTGACAGTGGGCGCATAGGATGGTGTATGTAACAGTGGGCCCATAGGAGGGTGTATGTGACAGTGGGTGCATATTAGGGTGTATGTGACAGTGGTTGTATATGAGGGTGTATGTGACAGTGGGTGCGTAGGAGGGTGTATGTGACAGTGGGCGCATATGATGGTGTTTGTGACAGAGGGTGCATATTAGGGTGTATCTGACAGTGTCTGCATAGGAGGGTGTATGTGACAGTGGGTGCAAAGTAGGGTGTATGTGACAGTAGCCCCATAGGAGGGTATATGTGAGAGTGGGTGCATAGTAGGGTGTATGTGACAGTGGGTGCATAGGAGGGTGTATGTGACAGTGGGTGTGTAGGAGGGTGTATGTGACAGTGGGCCCATAGGTGGGTGTATGTGATGGTGGGTGCATAGGAGGGTGTATCTGACTGAGGGCCCATAGGAGGGTGTATGTGACAGTGTCCGCATGGGAGGGTGTGTGTGACAGTGGGTGCATAGTAGGGTGTATGTGACAATGGGCCCATAGGAGGGTGTATGTGACAGTGGGTGCATTGTAGGGTGTATGTGACAATGGGTGCATAGTTGGGTTATGTTACAGTGGGCCCATAGGACGGTGCATGTGACAGTGGGTGCATAGTAGGGTGTATGTGACAATGGGTGCATAGTGGGATTATGTTACAGTAGGCCCATAGGAGGGTGTATGTGACAGTGGGCCCATAGGAGGGTGTATGCGACAGTGGGTGCATTGTAGGGTTTATGTGACAGTGGGTGCATAGTAGGATGTATGTGACAGTGGGCGCATAGGAGGGTGTATGTGACAGTGGATGCATATGAGGGTGTTTGTGACAGTGGGTGCTTAGGAGGGTGTATGTGACAGTGGGTGCATAGTAGGGTGTATATGACAGTGGACCCATAGGTGGGTGTATGTGATAGTGGGTGCATAGGAGGGTGTATCTGACAGTGGGCCCATAGGAGGGTGTATGTGACAGTGTCCGCATAGGAGGGTGTGTGTGACAGTGGGTGCATAGTAGGTTGTATGTGACAGTGGGCCTATAGGATGGTGTATGTGACAGGGGGTGCATAGTAGGGTGTATGTGACAGTGGGTACGTAGGAGGGTGTATGTGACAGTGGGCGCATATGAGGGTCTTTGTGACAGTGGGAGCTTAGGAGGGTGTATGGGACAGTGAGTGCATAGTAGGCTGTATGTGACAGTGGGCCCATAGGTGGATGTATGTAACAGTGGGTGTATATTAGGGTGTATCTGACAGTGTCTGCATAGGAGGGTGTATATGACAGTTGGTGCAAAGTAGGGTGTATGTGACAGTGGCCCCATAGGAGGGTGTATGTGACAGTGGGTGCATAGTAGGGTGTATGTGACAGTGGATGCATAGTAGGGTAGATGTGACAGTGGGTGCATATGAGGGTTTATGTGACCGTGGGCCCATAGGACGGTGTATGTGACATTGGGTGCACAGTATGGTGTATGTGACAATGGGTGCATAGTGGAGTTATGTTACAGTGGGCCCATAGGACGGTGTATGTGACAGTGGGTGCATAGTAGGGTGTATGTGACAATGGGTGCATAGTGGGGTTATGTTACAGTAGGCCCATAGGAGTGTGTATGTGACAGTGGGCCCATAGGAGGGTGTATGCGACAGTGGGTGCATTGTAGGGTGTATGTGACAATGGGTGCATAGTGGGGTTATGTTACAGTAGGCCCATAGGAGGGTGTATGTGACAGTGGGCCCATAGAAGGGTGTATGCGACAGTGGGTGCATTGTAGGGTGTATGTGACAATGGGTGCATAGTTGGGTTATGTTACAGTGGGCCCATAGGACGGTGTATGTGACAGTGGGTGCATAGTAGGGTGTATCTGACAGTGGGCCCATAGGAGGGTGTATGTAACAGTGTCCTCATAGGAGGGTGTGTGTGACAGTGGGTGCATAGTAGGGTGTATGTGACAGTGGGCCCATAGGAGGGTGCATGTGACAGTTGGTGCATAGTAGGGTGTAAGTGACAATGGGTGCATAGTAGGTTTATGTTACAGTGGGCCCATAGGAGGGTGTATGTGACAGTGGGTGCGTAGTAGGGTGTATGTGACATTGGGTGCATAGTAGGGTGTATCTGACAGTGGGCCCATAGGAGGGTGTATGTGACAGTGTCCGCATAGGAGGGTGTGTGTGACAGTGGGTGCAAAGTAGGGTGTATGTGACAGTAGCCCCATAGGAGGGTATATGTGACAGTGGGTGCATAGTAGGGTGTATGTGACAGTGGGTGCATAGGAGGGTGTATGTGACAGTGGGTGTGTAGGAGGGTGTATGTGACAGTGGGCCCATAGGTGGGTGTATGTGATGATGGGTGCATAGGAGGGTGTATCTGACTGAGGGCCCATAGGAGGGTGTATGTGACAGTGTCCGCATGGGAGGGTGTGTGTGACAGTGGGTGCATAGTAGGGTGTATGTGACAATGGGCCCATAGGAGGGTGTATGTGACAGTGGGTGCATTGTAGGGTGTATGTGACAATGGGTGCATAGTTGGGTTATGTTACAGTGGGCCCATAGGACGGTGCATGTGACAGTGGGTGCATAGTAGGGTGTATGTGACAATGGGTGCATAGTGGGGTTATGTTACAGTAGGCCCATAGGAGGGTGTATGTGACAGTGGGCCCATAGGAGGGTGTATGCGACAGTGGGTGCATTGTAGGGTGTATGTGACAGTGGGTGCATAGTAGGATGTATGTGACAGTGGGCGCATAGGAGGGTGTATGTGACAGTGGATGCATATGAGGGTGTTTGTGACAGTGGGTGCTTAGGAGGGTGTATGTGACAGTGGGTGCATAGTAGGGTGTATATGACAGTGGACCCATAGGTGGGTGTATGTGATAGTGGGTGCATAGGAGGGTGTATCTGACAGTGGGCCCATAGGAGGGTGTATGTGACAGTGTCCACATAGGAGGGTGTATGTGACAGTTGGTGCATAATAGGGTGTATGTTACAGTGGGCCCATAGGAGGGTGTATGTGACAGTGGGTGCATAGGAGGGTGTATGTGACAGTGGGTGCATGTGAGGGTGTATGTGACAGTGGGTGCGTAGTAGTGTGTATGTGACAGTGGTCCCATAGGATGGTGTATGTGACAGTGGGCGCATAGGAGGGTGTATGTAACAGTGGGCCCATAGGAGGGTGTATGAGACAGTGGGTAGATAGGAGGGTGTATGTGACAGTTGGCCCATAGGAGGGTGTATGTGACAGTGGGTGCATAGTAGGGTGTATATGACAGTGGTCCCATAGGAGAGTGTATGTGACAGTGGGTGCATAGGAGGGTGTATGTGACAGTGGGTGCACATGAGGGTGTATCTGACAGTGTCTGCATAGGAGGGTGTATGTGACAGTGGGTGCATAGTAGGGTGTATGTGACAGTGGGCGCATAGGAGGGTGTATGTGACAGTGGGTGCATTATAGGGTGTATGTGACAGTGGGCGCGTAGGAGGGTGTATGTAACAGTGGGTGCATAGGAGGGTGTATGTGACAGTGGGCACATAGGAGGGTGTATGTGACAGTGGGCGCGTAGAAGGGTGTATGTGACAGTGGGTGCATTATAGGGTGTATGTGACAGTGGGCGCGTAGGAGTGTGTATGTGACGGTGGGTGCATAGTAGGGTGTATGTGACAATGGTCCCATAGGATGGTGTATGTGACAGTGGGCGCATAGGAGGGTGTATGTGACAGTGGGCCCATAGGAAGGTGTATGTGACAGTGGGTAGATAGGAGGGTGTATGTGACAGTTGGCCCATAGGAGGGTGTATGTGACAGTGGGTGCATAGGAGGGTGTATGTGACAGTGGGTAGATAGGAGGGTGTATGTGACAGTTGGCCCATAGGAGGGTGTATGTGACAGTGGGTGCATGGTAGGGTGTATATGAGAGTGGGCCCATACGAGGGTGTATGTGACAGTGGGTGCGTAGGAGGGTGTATGTGAGAGCGGGTGCATATGAGGGTGTGTGTGACAGTGGGTGCATAGGAGGGTGTATGTGACAGTGGTTGCATAATATGGTGTATGTGACAGCGGGCGCATAGGAGGGTGTATTTGACAGTGGGTGCGTAGGAGGGTGTATGTGACAGTGTCCGCATAGGAGGGTGTATGTGACAGTGGGCCCATAGGAGGGTGAGTGTGACAGTGGGCTCATAGGAGGGTGTATGTGACAGTGGGTAGATAGGAGGGTGTATGTGACAGTGGGTGCACAGGAGGGTGTATCTGACAATGGGCGCGTAGGAGGGTGTATGTGACAGTGTCCGCACAGGAGGGTGTATCTGACAGTGTGTGCATAGGAGGGTGTATGTGACAGTGGGTGCATAGGAGGGTTCATGTGACAGTGGGCGCATAGGAGGGTGTATGTGACAGTCGGTGCATTATAGAGTGTATGTGACAGTGGGCGCATAGGAGGGTGTATATGACAGTGGGTGCATTATAGGGTGTATGTGACAATGGGTGCATATTAGGGTGTGTGTGACAGTGGGCCCATAGGAAGTGTATGTGACAGTGGGCTCATAGGAGGATGTATGTGACGGTGGGTGCGTAGTAGGGTGTATGTGACAGTGGTCCCATAGGATGGTGTATGTGACAGTGGGCGCATAGGAGGGTGTATGTAACAGTCGGCCCATACGAGGGTGTATGTGACAGTGGGTAGATAGGAGGGTGTATGTGACAGGTGGCCCATAGGAGGATGTATGTGACAGTGGGTGCATAGTTGGGTGTATATGACAGTGGTCCCATAGGAGAGTGTATGTGACAGTGGGTGCATAGGAGGGTGTATGTGACAGTGGGTGCATATGAGGGTGTATGTGACAGTGGGTGCATAGGAGGGTGTATGTGACAGTGGTTGCATAGTAGGGTGTATGTGACAGCGGGCGCATATGAGGGTGTATTTGACAGTGGGTGCGTAGGAGGGTGTATGTGACAGTGACAGTGGCCCATAGGAGGGTGAGTGTGACAGTGGGCTAATAGGAGGGTGTATGTGACAGTGGGTAGATAGGAGGGTGCAAAGGAGGGTGTATCTGACAATTTGCGCGTAGGAGGGTGTATGTGACAGTGTCCGCACAGGAGGGTGTATCTGACAGTGTCTGCATAGGAGGGTGTATGTGACAGTGGGTGCATAGTAGGGTGTATGTGACAGTGGGCGAGTAGGAGGGTGTATGTGACAGTGGGTGCATTATAGGGTGTATGTGACAGTGGGCGCGTAGGAGGGTGTATGTTACAGTGGGTGCATGGGAGGGTGTATGTGACAGTTGGTGCATTATAGGGTGTATGTGACAGTGGGCCCATAGGAGGGTGTATGTGACAGTGGGTGCATAGTATGGTGTATGTGACTGTGGGTGCATAGGAGGGTGTATGTGACAGTGGGTGCATAGTAGAGTGTAGGTGACAGTGGGCGCGTAGGAGGGTGTATGTGAAAGTGGGTGCATTATAGGGTGTATGTGACAATGGGTGCATAGTAGGGTGTATGTGACAGTGGGCCTAAAGGAGGGTGTGTGTGACAGTTGGCCCATAGGAAGTGTATGTGACAGTGGGCCCATAAGAGGGTGTATGTGACAGTGGGTGCATAGTAGGGTAAATGTGACAGTGGGTGCATAGGAGGGTATATCTGACAGTGGGCGCATAGGAGGGTGTATGTGAGTGTCCGCATAGGACTGTGTATCTGACAGTTGGCGCATAGGAGGGTGTATGTGACAGTGTCTGCATAGGAGGGTGTATGTAATAGTGGGTGCATAGTAGGGTGTATGTGACAGTGGGCCCATAGGAGGGTGTATGTGACAGTGGGTGCATAGTAGGGTGTATGTGACAGTGGGTGCATAGTAGGGTGTATGTGACAGTGTGTGCATAGCAGGGTGTATTTGACAGTGGGTGCATAGGAGGGTGTGTGTGACAGTGTCCGCACAGGAGGGTGTATCTGACAGTGTCTGCATAGGAGGGTGTATGTGACAGTGGTTGGATAGTAGGGTGTGTGTGACAGTGGGCACATAGGAGGGTGTATTTGACAGTGGGCACATAGGAGGGTGTATTTGACAGTGGGTGCGTAGGAGGGTGTGTGTGACAGTGTCCGCATAGGAGGGTGTGTGTGACAGTGGGCACATAGGAGGGTGTATGTGACAGTGGGCAATAGGAGGGTGAGTGTGACAGTGGGCACATAGTAGGGTGTATGTGACAGTGGGCCCATAAGAGGGTGTATGTGACAGTTGGCCCATAGGAGGGTGTATGTGACAGTGGGTGCATAGTAGGGTGTATATGACAGTGGGCCCATAGTAGGGCGTATGTGACAGTGGGTGCATATGAGGGTGTATGTGACAGTGGGTGCATAGGAGGGTGTATGTGACAGTGGTTGCATAGTAGGGTGTATGTGGACAGCGGATGCATAGGAGGGTGTATTTGACAGTGGGTGCGTAGGAGGGTGTATGTGACAGTGTCCGCATAGGAGGGTGTATGTGACAGTGGGCCCATAGGAGGGTGAGTTTGACAGTGGGCTCATAGGAGGGTGTATGTGACAGTGGGTAGATAGGAGGGTGTACGTGACAGTGGGTGCACAGGAGGGTGTATCTGTCAATGGGCGTGTAGGAGGGTGCATGTGACAGTGTCCGCACAGGAGGGTGTATCTGACAGTGTCTGCATAGGAGGGTGTATGTGACAATGGGTGCATAGTAGGGTGTATGTGACAGTGGGCGCGTAGGAGGGTGTATGTGACAGTGGGTGCATTATAGGGTGTATGTGACAGTGGGCGCCTAGGAGGGTGTATGTGACAGTGGGTGCATAGTAGAGTGTAGGTGACAGAGGGCGCGTAGGAGGGTGTACGTGAAAGTGGGTGCATTATGGGGTGTATGTGACAATGGGAGCATAGTAGTGTATATATGTGACAGTGGGCGTATAGGAGGGTGTGTGTGACAGTGGGCCCATAGGAGGGTGTATGTGACAGTGGGTGCATAGTATGGTGTATTTGACTGTGGGCTCATAGGAGGGTGTATGTGACAGTGGGCCCATAAGATGGTGTATGTTACAGTGGGTGCATTGTAGGGTGTATGTGACAGTGGGTGCATATCAGGGTGTATGTGACAGTGGGTGCATAGGAGGGTGTATGTGACAGTGGGTGCATAGTAGAGTGTAGGTGACAGTGGGCGCGTAGGAGGGTGTATGTGAAAGTGGGTGCATTATAGGGTGTATGTGACGATGGGTGCATAGTAGGGTGTATGTGACAGTGGGCGTATAGGAGGGTGTGTATGACAGTGGGCCCATAGGAAGTGTATGTGACAGTGGGCCCATAGGAGGGTGTATGTGACAGTGGGTGCATAGTAGGGTGTATATGAGAGTGGGCCCATAGCAGGGTGTATGTGACAGTGTGCACATAGGAGGGTGTATGTGACAGTGTGCACATAGGAGGGTGTATGTGACAGTGGGTGTGTAGGAGGGTGTATGTGACAGTTGGCCCTTAGGAGGATGTATGTGACAGTGGGTGCATAGGAGGGTGTATCTGACAGTGGGCGCATAGGAGGGTGTATGTAACAGTGTCTGCATAGGAGGGTATATGTAACTGTGGGTGCATAGTAGGGTGTATGTGACAGTGGGCCCATAGGAGGGTGTATGTGACAGTGGGTGCATAGTAGGGTGTATGTGACAGTGTGTGCATAGGAGGGTGTGGGTGACAGTGTCCGCACAGGAGGGTGTATCTGACAGTGTCTGCATAGGAGGGTTTATGTGACAGTGGGTGGATAGTAGGGTGTATGTGACAGTGGGCACATAGGAGGGTGTATTTGACAGTGAGTGCTTAGGAGGGTGTATGTGACAGTGGTTGCATAGTAGGGTGTATGTGACAGCGAATTTATGAATGACAAAAATATTTGAAGAACGAATGCACGAAGTGTTCATCTGTGTCTGTAGCCTTGAACTTGACGCATGGATCAACGAACCACCGCCTGAGGACGATGATCCTGAGGAAGTCGTCGCCAAGACCAGCATCTTCCACACAATGGGTGATGACAGGTGAGAGCATCCCTCGATATTAATCACTTCGCATGGCCTTATTTTGAGTTGTCAAACTGGAAATAAATGTAAGAAAAAAAATTCATATTTTTATAAACTCTGGTGTAGGACTATTTGTACAAGTAGCAAACAAATGTTCAATTAATTTGGTCAACCCATTTACTTGTACTTTGTCCCACTAGCTGGATCAGCCGGTCAGTTGTGTCTCTAAAAAATCCCTCGATACCAGTTATACCAATAGCTTCGCTGGCAAATGATGTCAGTTACAAATGGTAAATGATGGTTTGAAGTAATGTAAATTGTCCACTGATCAGATGGGGACGGTTTACATAACTTCCATGGCAAGTAACCGTTCAAGTTCAAAGTTACACTATCTTCATCAGTAATGTAAGTTGTCCACTGATCAGATGGGGACGGTTTACATAACATCCATGGCAAATAACCGTTCAAAGTTACACTGTCTTCATCAGTAATGTAGTTATCCACTGATCAGATGGGGACGGTTTACATAACTTCCATGGCAAATAACTGTTCAAAGTTACACTGTCTTCATCAGTAATGTAAATTGCCCACTGATCAGATGAGGACGGTTTACGTAACTTCCATGGCATGTAACCGTTCAAAGTTACATTATCTTGATCAGATATTTGGTAGGAATACTTAGTAAAAATGTTCTGTGTGTGTGGTGTCATCTGGTAAGTAATGTCAAACTAAAGACTTTGTTGCTTGTCTTTTGACCTTACAAACTACCAAGATATTGCTTCCAGAGGATAAGTAATTTTGATAGTAATTGTAATTGTCTTTTAACCTGCATGTATTTGTATGATTATACATATTTTGTAGAACCAGAACAAATGGAAATGAGGTAAAAACTCCTGCACCGTCAGAGGCTGAACTACAGAAGGTATGTGCAAGCATGTGTGACATGTTCACAATCTTTGTTTTAAGCAAATTAACACATGACAAGCATTGCCATGTAAAGGTAGCTAGCTGTCTGATGAAGATTGTTGATTAGCAGACACAGCAAAAAAAGGTAAATTGACTGGAAAATAAGCCAAAAATATTACCAATTTGAACCTTGCAGTCCAATGAACCTCTTCACTCAAATAACTAGTGATTTAATAGAAATATGTTTCTTTTGTTTATTCCATTGTTTATAATGTAAATTACGTATACAAATATAGCAGTAAGCACTGGACTTAGATGACTAAATTTGGTGTGAAGTTTCTCCATACAACTCCAGTGAAAGCCGCCAAGTAACTTATTTATTTTTCAAACACCTTTTCTAATAGCAAGTGTGTTTTTTCTTTGACAGATGCGCTAGCAGAGGGAATTTGAACATCCCGAACTACCTGAAGGGTGCAAGACCCAAGGTAATTCTCACCTCAGTTCTTTGTTACTTACAATCAGCTCCTACACCTGGGACCAGTTTCATGAAACATTCGTACATATAAACTTTCGTTTGCAGGAACTTACGGGGACGTTTGACATAGATTTTGTGACTCAACAGCCATAGAAACATGTCTGTAACTACCTTTCATATGAAGGATCGTATGTATGAATGCTTCAAGACACTGGCCACTCCTCTTCCCAGCTTCAGATATTGAAATTTGATTTAATCCAGAAAACGTTAATGTTATTTTGCGAGCAGAAACTTGCCAGGTGATTTTTTAAAGGTGGATTGCCTTGAAACTGTTGGCGTGTTTGTCCAGCTTGAGTATACTATGAATACATATTTTATTGCATTAAATCAGTATTGTTCAAGCATGTAGATGTTAATCAGGAGATCTGGTTTATGGTCATATTGTTGAGTATGGATGTGGTGTAAAGGAGACAACCAATGAACTCAATTTTTTTAAAGAAAGTACAGTCAATCATTTTTCACCATGTTTTTTATTTTATGCGTGATCAAGATCCACAGGTGGTGGATCTAAACGTTGCAAGTTTCCACTAAACGCTCCAACGTAAGTGTTAATTCTTGCTGCCCATTGAAATCTTGGAGCCATGAACAATATTTTCCATATCTTATCAGAAACTTGTTGGACTAATTACAAGGCGGTAAGAATTCTGACCTGTCATGTTTGAAGATGAGCCAAATGTCTCAATTATATTGTAATTTTCACTTGCTAATAGTTCTCACCTGTACCATAATACCTACCTAATATACTATCTATTGCAAATCTAAATAATATATATATATTTATTTATATATATATAAATATATATGTATGTGTACAAACACCTGTCTCAGGTGTGTCATGAATCTAGCACCTGTCTCGGGTGTATCATGAACCCAACACCTGTCTCAGATGTGTCATGAACCCAACATCTGTCTCAGGTGTGTCATGAACCCAACCCCTGTCTCAGGTGTGTCATGAACCTGTCTCAGGTATGTCGATGTCGGACAAATACCTGCAGCTGCAGTGTCAGCAGGAGGCGGAGAGACGGAGACGGAAGGAGAAGAAGTCGAGGAAGAAGAAGGTGAGCTGTGACTCGGACGATTATCCCTCCACCGTCATCTCTGTCAACATCGAATACAACGTACCAGAGGTGAGGACAAGGCTCTTATTTGTTGCCAATGTTGAATTAAATAAAAAAGTGTGTCTGTTAGCGCATGAATGGGTTGCACGGAATCCATTTGCATCAGTTCGTTTGCCATCTGGAGTTAATTCTCTGGGTGGAAATCTTGTTAAATATATATACGTACATAGATGGATGTTCTCTGAGTTACAGGGAGCCAACTTGTCAGATGATGATGACTCGAAGGGTACTAAAGATGACCCACATAGACTTCTCAACATTAACCTAGATGAGTGAGTGTGTTATTATATTCTATTCTCCCGTCAAGGGCCCCTCACAGGTTTGGGGCATATTGCTTCACAGTGATGGACCATTCTTTAAAACGTTAATTTGTGTTTGTGTCTTGATCAGGTTGTAGTACTAGTCTGAATATTAACATATAGTTGCCTCAAGTTGTGTTCACTTGCTTCTTTACACCATTGGCCTCTAATGTACCAATTGGTGATAGTTAATTTGTATTAAAATATGATTTATAGAGACAATGCATATTTTATTGTTAAAAGTTTATATTAGTTGGAAATGACAGGGAATCACAGACATGTAACACACATGTCTCACACATGTCTCACACAAAGTGACATGAAACACTACGATGCACACATGCATTCATACATATGCAAAGCATGTATGCATACGCACATTCATGCATGCACTGCAAACACACACACAACATAAACACACACACACAAACACACGCATATACACACGCACAAACAAAGACACACACACATACACACTCATACACAAGCGCACGTGCACACACACATACCCATGTTGACCCTCCTGTCCCCTTCCCCCTGTTAGACCACTGCGAGATGAGGAGGTGTTGCCTGTCCACACGTACCAGACTCTATCGTCTCCACTCAGCGTGAATGCCCCACCAGAGTCAGCCGCAGCCACAGCACGGGAGAAAAAACACAGGAATGAACGAGAGAAGAAACACAGGAAAGACAAGAAGGAGAGGAAGGTAGGAGGGACAATTCATTTCAGTGTTTGTTTGGGAGAAATATTCATGTTTTTCAAATTTAGCAGCTACCCAATGTAGTGGGAATCTAAGGAAGGTGGCTTGAACAAATGTAAAATGCTACACATTTTCATACTGTAAACTTTGTTGGTGAGTTATCTATGTATTAACACGCTAACATTGGAGTCTTGTAAGTGTATCTCCTTTGAGACATCAAGGTCTACTCACATCTTGCTATGTTCATATGTTGGCTTGAATGGCTTTGTTAGACCATTGGCCTCTGATCCACCAATTGACGATGCATTTTAGAAAACACAAAGATAGGTTTCTTTAAAGTTATTTTCTTTCATATCTTTTATATGCGTGACTTTCCGGATAGTCTTTTTTATTCAATTGAATGGTGATTCACCAGATGACACCATTGTAAATTAGTGGTTTGTAGCTGCATCGGTGCGAGAGAGAGAGAGAGAGAGAGAGGAAGTTAGAGAGAGAGAGAGAGAGAGAGGGAGAGGGGGTGAGAGAGAGAGGGGGGAGAAAGGGAGAATGAGAGAAAGAGAGAGTGAGAGAGAGAGGGAGGGGGGGAGGGAGGGAGAGAGGGAGTGAGAGGGAGGGATGGATGGAAGGAGAACGAGAGAGAGAGGGGAGAGAGAGGGAGAATGAGAGAAAGAGGGGAGTGAGAGAGAGGGAGGTAGGGATGGATGAAAGGAGAACGAGAGAGAGAGAGGGAGGGAGATTGAGAGGGGGGAGGGAGGGAAGAGGAGAGAGAGGGAGGGAGGGAGGGGGAGGTGAGAGAGAGAGAGGGGAGGTGAGAGACAGTGAGAGAGAGAGAGGGAGAGGGGAGGAGAGAGTGAGAGAAAGAGAGAGATAGGGGTGAGAGTGGGAGAATGAGAGAAAGAGAGAGGGAGTGAGAGAGGGAGAGGGAGGGAGGGATGGAGAGAGGGAGTGAGAGAGAGGGAGGGAAGGATGGAAGGAGAACGAAAGAGAGGGAGGGAGATTAAGAGGGGGGTAGGGAGAGAGGGATTGAGAGACAGAGACGGAGGGAGGGAGGGAGGGAGAGAGAGAGAGGGAGGGAGGGAAGGAGGGAGAACGAGAGAGAAAGAAATAGAGAGATCACTATATTCATCTCTGTTGCCTTCCAGCATGAGAAGAAGAGCAAGAAGGGTCACCACCACCACTCCAAAAATGACAGTCCCAGTCTCCTCATCGCCTCGGCCAATGGTACTGACCAGCCAATGACCCCTGATGACATGCCAGTGACCTATGACATGAATGACGTTGCCGAAAAGGTAATCTTGAAAGTACTACAAACTACTCCATTTGATTTTTCTTGCACGAACATGGCAGTAGGTTCTCTCTTTAGAAATTTATTATCAACTTTTTACTCAGTCCTATTGTTACGGTAGAAAACTTCAATTATATGACAGTTGTGCCTTTTTGGTATTGGCATGAACTTTGAACTGTACGGACGTAGTAGTTTTACTGACATTTGACATTGTTCCAAACTTTCAATCCCCTTTTTGAGCACCTATGCCTGCTGTTTTTCTCTTCAGTGCTATATTTTGGATTATGCTTTGATGAATTAGATAGACAGTTGTTAACATCAGGTCATGCCGGGACTTTTTTTACCATATTCTACACTATTTTTGAAAGTGAACCTCCTGTAAGTCATATAAATGTGAGAAAATGTTTTAATGAAGTTGTAAAATGCCTTTGAGCAGTTTAAGCTGAAAGGCCGCTGTACAAAATGTTCAGATTATTATTAATATTATGTTCATATTAAAATGTACCAAGCAAAGATGGAAAGAAGTATGTTAAACATCACATATCAGGAGAGAAAAACAAACATCTGGGTAAGACAGGAGACAAAGGTCATAGACGAGATAAAACAAATCATAAGACAGAAGTGGACCTGGACAGGGCACATTAGCAGACTACGAGATAACTGATGGACATCGCATATCACAACCTGGAGACCTTACAAAGGGAAACGATTTAGAGGGAGACCAGCGAAGTGATGGAGAGATAAACTAGACGAGTACTCGAAGGGCACCATCTGGCAGAGGATAGCGTAAGACAGGCAGATTTGGAAACGACATGCTGAGGCCTTCGCCCAACCACGGGACACTCCGGCTGAACAATGATAATGATGATGAAGAGATGTTGTTTTCATAGACGGATGACGTGAACTTCTGGCTGTCAGGGTCCGCCCAAGATGTCCACTCAGCTTTCTCCACAGCCGGTGAACTCTCACCCCCTGCCCTCGCGACCCCCACTGCCCCCCGCACTCCCGAGAAGCACATTGGCGTCGACGAAGAAGAAGTCAGTGGGATTGAGTCATCTCGTGTCTCTATCACTGTCATTTTAGTTGTTGTTTTGTTTAACCCTTTAGACCCCATGGCAATTAATTGTTTAACCCTTTAGACCCCATGGCAATTAATTGTTTAACCCTTTAGACCCCCATGGCAATTAATTGTTTAACCGTTTTTACTCCATGACATTTAATTTTTTAACCCTTTAGACCCCTTGACATTTCATTGTTTAACCCTTTAGACTCCATGACGTTTAAAGAAATGTACTTTGATTCCCCATGGCACTCATACACATTCAGCAAATAATGTTTTCAAATGGAGCTAGTTCAACATAATAGACTAAGTTTTAAAATGACATGTAGCATGCAATTATCCACTAGATGACACCACATATATGAGGTGTTAAAATCGATTTCAAGTCAGAATGGTGTTGCCTTAAAATGACAAGACGTTGAAATGTTAAAAAATACTTTTGACACCTTCACAGGATGGTTATTAACTGCCCATTTACTGCCCTCTTTATTTGCAGCCTTTGAGGCGGAAATGAAAGAAGGAGAAACGAGAGAAGGAGAAGAGTGACTGCATAGAGGCTGATCAGTTTCTATAGATGAGTTATTATTTATCTATATTATAAAACAGTTCATCCTCTGTTTGTTTGTGCCCCCACATCTCTGTCAGTTTTGCATGTATCAGGTTGAAATTGTGCATGTGATCTACCGGGCCAATTGAGATGGTTCGTAGATTGAGACATTTTCTAAATTCGTCCGGTGGGGTGGTGAACTTCGGGAGCATTTAATGTTTTTCTATTTCATCATAAAGATAATTATGCCATCTACAAATCTGTCGCTGGATGTATGCAGAAATTTTGAATGGTTTTTAGTCCTTTGGGTCGAAGGTCGAACAGACTTATGTCATCATTCCGCCGTCTGCCGTGCACCTTTACCCACCATATCTCAGAAACCGTTCAACAACTTTTTGTTTAATTTTGCATATATGTATCTTAGGGTACTGCCACTGTGCACAAGAAATCTGTAATTGATTTAATCATTCTGAGAGCCCACGAAACTGGTAAATTTTCACCTTTTGCCTACTTTTTAAAAAATTCTTCAGCAACTTTTTTTTATTTTGTATAGACGTATCTTAGTATACTACCAATAAACACAAAATATGTATTTGATTGAATCATTCTAAGGGTACCTCAGGGCCCCCCAAAATGCTATATTTTCGTACTGTTTGCCTGCTGCTGTAAGCCTCCTTCACTGATCTCTATTTATAACTGGATTGTGGACTTTGCTCTATCTCTAATCACTGGGACAGCTGACTGGAGAGATTATGCTATAACCCTGTGTATTGGACTTGCTTAGGCTCACTGCCTGCCATTGTCCCAGTCTCAAACAGAATACCTCCATGTGGGCTGTAACTATAATGTGTAATGGGAATCCCTAATGCACTGGCAGAACCTGAGAAACTTTAAAACAGCAATAGACAATGCAATATAAAGATATGATCTAGGATTAAAACAAAATAACTTATGTATAAAATAAGATATAAAATAAAATAATTTAGGTATACACGAAGAGGTTAAAGCATATTTAGCAAAAATTACAAGGAATATTGTTCATATGTTTTATATACATGTTGCAGCCATTACTTCACTCCAATTCAATCAGTATTATGCAATTATAATTGCTACTATTTTAAATCAAAATGCATGCTATGTATATGTACCTTGTGAACAAATAAAGTTTTATCATAGTTCGTCTCTTTCTTCATTCCATTCTGGGGGAGGGTGGTAGGCAAAATTAAAACAGAAAATGTGTGCACATTTTCTTAAACAACCTTTAACTGTGCTACATGCGAGATTGCAGCTCACCAACTCTCCTGCAAGGTTTCTACAACCACTGGAAATCGGCCTAAATAGCAGTGTATCAGAATAAAATTCTACAGTATTTTTAATAACACATTAACTAATATATACAATCTTTACGAAATGGTCTACTCAAGTAGTTTATTTCCAGGTGTATCTTCACTGGCATGCATATATTAGCTTGAATTTTGTATATGTTTTGTGCCCAATTTTAACAATTTGAATGATCTAATGAATTGTTTAATGTTCCGTTTTGTTTCAGCCAATGTCCAGCTACAAATTGTTGGCTGAGGATGCGTCTCTTAAAATGATTAGTGTCGACACCAAAGCCTTTAAGGCCAAATTGGATAGATATTGGAAAGCCAACGAAAACAACAGATATGGAATAAATCAAGCCCAGCTTGTAAATATCCATTACCCTTGTAAATATACAAAATACACATTTCTAATTAACTAATGCATGGATTTAACACTGGATACCATCAGGTAATACTAATTGTTCTTGCTTGACCAATTGGGCAGTGTATCAAGTTTATATGAAAGTAGGCCACACATCAAATAATAATAAATTTGCATATGGTATGTTGGTAACTAAATATTTATGAAATTTTTGTGGAAAGTGCCATGAAAATGTCTATAAAATATTTATCTTTTCATACTCAAGTAACGTTACTTGGATCACCATTGATTGTTTCAGACTTACGAGACATGAATGTGTCTGGAGCAGAGCTACCAGGTCTTCGTCTCTATCATCTTCTCGAACCTCAACTTGAATCACCTCAAAGACCTCAACTTCAATGTCCTCGACTCACTCAACTCTAAGCTCGTCTGCAGCAGCGTGAGTAGAGTCTTAGACCACTTTATACCGACTCAACTCTAAGCTCCTCCGCATCAAAGTGAGTAGAGTCTTAGACCACTTTATACTCACTCAATTCTAAACGGGTCCGCAGCAGCATGAGTAGAGTCTCAGACCACTTTTCTTTATACTCACTCAACTCTAAGCTCGTCTGCAGCAGCGTGAGTAGAGTCTTAGACCACTTTATACTCACTCAACTCTAAGCTCCTCCGCATCAACGTGAGTAGAGTCTTAGACAACTTTATACTCATTCAACTCTAAACATGTCCGCAGCAGCATGAGTAGAGTCTCAGACCACTTTATACTCACTCAACTCTAAGCTCGACTGCAGCAGCGTAAGTAGAGTCTTAGACCACTTTACATACTCAACTCTAAGCTCGTCTGCAGCAGTGTGAGTAGAGTCTTAGACCACTTTATACTCACTCAGCTCTAAGCTCGTCTGCGTCAGTGTGAGTAGAGTCTTAGACCACTTTACACTCACTCAAATCTAATCTCGTCTGCAGCAGTGTGAGTAGAGTCTTAGACCACTTTATACTCACTCAACTCTAAGCTCATCTTCAGCAGCGTAAGTAGAGTCTTAGACCACTTTATACTCATTCAACTCTAAGCTCGTCCACAGCAGCATGAGTAGAGTCTCAGACCACTTTATACTCACTCAACTCTAAACTTGTCTGCAGCAGCGTGAGTAGAGTGTTGGACCACTTTATACTCACTCAACTCTAAGCTCGACTGCAGAAGTGTCAAAATAAGACAGCAACAGAATGCTGGAATATGTTAAAGAGTGAAATTAAGTGCATGGTCGATAAATTTGTACCCTTCAAAAAACAAGGGAAACGGTCCAAAAAGAAACACTTATCGAAAGAAGCCATTAAAAAAGTATATACAAATGATGTGGAATTCATATAGATGTACTGGAAATGATGAACACTACAACAGTTATAAAGAAGCACTTAACCAAGTTACAGCTGAAATTAGAAATTCAAAGAAAAGCTATCAACAACAATTAACTAGTAGTATAAAATATGACAGGAAGAGTTTTTATGCGTATGTTCGAAGCAAACAGCTGGAAATATAATATCAGAGGGATTCTTAATGGCAGAAGACCTGAATGAGTACTTTAGTTCAGTGTTTACCAGAGAAGATATTAGTTCACTGCCAGTACCAGAGGCTAAGTTCAAGGGGGCAGATTCAGACTATTTAGGACAATTAATTGTAACCCCGGAAATGGTAGCTAAGAAAATAAGGGCTATGAAGGATAATAAACCACCTGGAGTGGATGGGATTCCGCCCAAACTACTATTGGAAATTATAGAACAAATTAGCATACCGCTTGCAACAGTTTTCAAACTGTCATTAGAAGAGGGAGTGGTTCCTTTAGAATGGAAAGAGGCAAACATTATACCGTTATTTTAAAAAGGGTTCAAGAAACAAGTCAGAGAACTATAGACCAGTGAGTTTAACATCAGTGATTTGCAAATTATTATAAAGACTAATTAAAGATCACATGGTGGATTTTCTTGTTAAACATAACTTGATAAACCCATCTCCACATGGGTTTTTTAAAGCGAGGTCATGCTTAACAAATATGTTATGTTTTTTGGAAGACATCACTAAGTAGGTAGATGAGGGATCGCCAGTAGATATTGTCTACTTAGATTTTCAAAAAGCTTTCGACAAAATACCACATCAAAGATTACTGCTTAAACTAAAGGCATAGGAAATGGTATAATAAACTGGATAGAAAAATGGCTGATTGACAGAAGACAACGTGTAGTAGTTGATGGGGAGGCTTCAAACTGGAAATCGGTGTTCAGTTGGGTACCACAGGGATCAGTACTAGGACCTATATTATTCTTAATGTATATCAACGATTTGGGTGATGAAATAACAAGCAAGGTGTTGAAATTTGCGGATGATACAAAAGTGTTTAGAAGTATTAAAAGTGATGGAGATAGAGAACATTTACAAGATGATCTTGACAAGTTGATCAAATGGTCTGAAAAGTGGCAAATACTGTTCAATTTTGGGAAATGTAAATGCCTCCATGCAGGACATGGGAATGAAGAGGTAGAATATGCAATGGGGGTTACTGTACTAAGTACTACTATAAAAGAAAATGACTTAGGGTTAACCATTAGTGCTGATATGAAGGTTTCAGAGCAGTGTGGAATTGCAGCTTCAAAGGGAAATCAAATCCTTGGTTTAATTAGGCGAAACATAACGTATAAGGAAAAAGAGCTAATAATACTGCTGTACAAAACAATAGTGAGGCCTCATTTAGAATATTGTATTCAAGCATGGAGTCCATATCGCAGGAAGGATATAAATATACTAGAAAGAGTGCAGAGGAGAGCAACTAAAATGATACCAAAACTGAGGGATCTTAGTTACGAAATACGCCTAAAAAATGCGACTTAACAACACTAGAGACCAGGAGATTGAGAGGAGATCAGATAGAAGTGTTTAAAATAATGAATGGTTATGAAAATACTGATGGAAATATTTTTTTCTCATTAAGAACGATAGAAGGACTAGAGGACATAAAGTTACATTAGCAAAGGAACAGTGTAGATTAGATATAAGAAAGTTCTAATTTTCACAAAGGACTGTAAATGAATGGAACAGATTATCTGCTCATTGTGTGGGTGCTAGTAGCGTGAATATGTTTAAAAATAAAATTGACACATTTGAGAAGGGTGGTATACACATAGATAAAAGGGTCGGACTCTCAGTAAGCCAAAGGGCTTCCTTGTCCACCTGCCACCTAGAGTTAATTCTCTGGGTGGCAATCTCGTTAAATCTTGTTAAAGTAGATCTGACAGAATAATTATCTTTTTAGTAGCCTGCGTTAATTTTAGATACTTGATGATGCAAATTATGTAGTTTGCAAAACAACAGATCGGTTCCAATTACATTGATGTTCGAACTGAATAAGATATATCTAGCTCTCTGATCCAAAGTGAATTCGACTACCTTCTAACCAGCTGCACAGGGTGGTCAAGCAAGCACTCCAATAGGGGTACGTTCTTACATGTAAATGGGTAGTGTTACAGTTTTCTGTGCTACCTGCAGTGTGTTGCTTGAATGTTTCTCTGTGTACATTGGTGGCAGTATCTGTAGAATGAAGAGGGAGCGACACAGGAGAAGATTGACTTCAACTGAGTCTGCCGTGTACCTCCTACTTGGTTTGGGTGCCTTGTGATGGTTTGTAGAATAAAGATTAAGTGACACAGGTGAAGATTGACTTCAAGCTGAGTCTGCCGTGTACCTCCTACTTGGTTGGGGTGCCTTGTGGTGGGTGTGTAGAATTAAGTGGAAGCGACACAGGAGAAGGTTGACTTCAAGCTGAGTCTGCCCTGTACCTCCTACTTGGTTGGGGTGCCTTGTGATGGGTGTGTAGAATGAATAGGAAGCGACACAGGAGAAGATTTACTTCAAGCTGAGTCTGCCCCATACCTCCTGCTTGGTTGGGGTGCCTTGTGATGGGTGTGTAGAATGAATAGGAAGCAACACAGGAGAAGATTGACTTCAAGCTGAGTCTGCCCTGTACCTCCTACTTGGTTGGGGTGCCTTGTGATGGGTGTGTAGAATGAATAGGAAGCAACACAGGAGAAGATTGACTTCAAGCTGAGTCTGCCCCGTACCTCCTACTTGGTTGGGGTGCCTTGTGATGAGTGTATAGAATTAAGAGGAAGCGACACAGGAGAAGATTGACTTCAAGCTGAGTCTGCCCCGTACCTCCTACTTGGTTGGGGTGCCTTGTGATGAGTGTATAGAATTAAGAGGAAGCGACACAGGAGAAGATTGACTTCAAGCTGAGTCTGCCCTGTACCTCCTACTTGGTTGGGGTGCCTTGTGATGAGTGTATAGAATTAAGAGGAAGCGATACAGGAGAAGATTGACTTCAAGCTGAGTCTGGCCTGTACCTACTACTTGGTTGGGGTGCCTTGTGATGGGTGTGTTTCTTGTCTTCTAGCAGTTGTTAGATGTCTACAGTGGACACTTGAAAGTCCTGAAGGACTAGTTTGTAATGTCCACTACCTGTTCATAATGGTAACCTGGCCATAATGGACATATTGCACAGTCTAAACAATGTCTACTACGGTCAAGTTTTACTGTGTATTGATAGGATTATGCTAGACTCACAGCTAACTGCTCATTAAAATACTTGCAGGAGTTGCTTTTCAGACATGCTATTTGGATTTTATATGGAAAAAATCCCACAATAAAAAAATCTTACTCAAAACTAACAAAACTAAGGAATGTCATGTAGTGTAGCATGTCCATCAAGTTTGAGAAAATATATAAGAGTTATGGATGATTATTTGTAAGATTTGGTAGATATCCAATGGACATTTGCCAAAATAGTAGCAGCCACAGAGAAGGCTCTTTGGCTTCACCCACACGATGGAACAACATACCTCTATCCATTCGCCAGGCTCCATCGACAGACATATTCAAAAGACAGTTATAAAAATGTACTTATTTCGCAAGGCATTTTAGTACTTTTAATTATTTATGACATTTTATATAAAACACTTGCATTGTTCATAGTTTTGTATGTGTTTATTCTAGAGATACTTTGTAATTAACATATATTAGATCTCTAGTTTTAATTTACCATAGTTTTTTATATAGAAATGTACTAGATTTTACGTTTTGAGTTTTTTTAGTATGTATGAATTGCTTGAATGAATTTGTAAAGCGCCTTTGAGCCGTTTAGGCTGAAAAGTGTGCTATATATATATATATATTATGAAATATGGTGCTCTTACGTTTTTGACAGCGATGCCTTCACCAAGTTACTAGGCAGTGGCGACCTGGAGCACAAGTCATCCATGTAGGCGACAGTCGCTGAGCTGGATCCAGTCCTCGCAAAGATCTGCTTCCTCGCCTACTTTTGCGGTAGGTCATCTCAAGGTCATCCACAGCGAATTGTTGTTCTTGCTGAACCATCCTCACAACCGAGAGGCTATCATCTTGCTAAAATGCTGAAGTTAACCGGAGCCAATAACCTTGTTACCTTCAAAATTATATTGTTTCGGTTTTGGCCATGCAGTTGTGGCTGATATTACATGTAATGGTTAAGAAGTAGTAGTTACTTGAACACACATTACCGCTCAGGAGAATGGTCAAACGGATAATTATTTTGGGATTCCCTTGAGTCTGATATGGGGTGCAGGCATCTGCACTGTTTTCACTGGTGGTACAGTCGTGGCCACCGGAGTAAGTTACTAGGTAAAATTACAACCGATTTCACTAAATATATTGTTGACAGTTACATTCAAACAAGAAATTCAAAAAATTGGATAATCACTCCGTGTAGATATCATTGGCACCAGTTTGAACGTTGTGTTCCTTCACTTGCAGTGGTGGAGCAGATCAGTAACACTCTCTATACAGCCGTAGCATCCGGACCCATTATCTGTGATTACTAGTCAAGCTGCAGGTAAGGGGGTTTATTCTGCCCATCTCTCTTCATTGTATTTAGTTGCATTGTCCACTCAGTGCCAATATCTCAATATCTTGTATTTGCTCCTGATAATTATAATTTTACATGAAAGTGTTTTTCATAGTTCATTGTCTGTGGTATAAATGTGGTATTCAGAATTGTGTTAGTAGTAGGATTTAATGGGGGAGTAAACATGTCAAGTGCTATAATATAATGCATTTTTGCATTATTTCAATAGATGTTTACATCAGCTACATATTAATTGTAGTTGTGTCTCGTGCACTTATATTTCCAAGTTACCACAAAACTACATTTGATGCTGTTGGTTTAATAATTGACATTGGTCTGTGCAATTTCATAAAAACTAACAGAATTGCAGTGACATGTCTTGACAATGTAGATTGGCACTTTCAAACTGTTTTGTTTCAGCCAAACACCTTGAACTTTGACGGCAAGAGCAGCGACGAATCAATATTGTTGAACATCGTAGATGAGATCCGAGGTATCCTTACTACATAATGACTACGACTGTGTTCACTTCCGTGCTGCTAAATGTTACCGCTGTCATCAATCAGGTGCTAAATGTGGAGTTGTATTATGTTGCACAGTCCAAAGACGCAACTGCCTTCATCAGGGCTAATAGCATAGGATAAATTACTCTCCATCTGCCTGTAGTTCAAGACAACCTCCAGGCGGCCAAAATTGAGTTTTGGCACTCTTAGGAAACCAAGGGTAGAGTGTTTGCAAGCTCTCTGAACTCGACTCCCTTCCCAATTGTGTCATGTGATCGGTTCGATTGTCCAAAAATCAAATTAACCTTGTGGCACGAACGCGATCGGGGAGTCGAAATAGGGGTGCTTGCAAACACTACTGAGTTTGTGTGACAGACCTTCCCAATCTTCCGATATAGTAGAAATATGGTTTATGGTCAATTTGCAAAGAATATGCACCTGCTTTTGTTGTATTTGATTTGAAATTTTAAGTTTAAGCTAATGAGTTATTGGAGAAAATAAACTGATAAAACAAAAAACATGAACATTTTTACTGTGGGCTGGATGTGTAGAAATACCATATTTCTTATGTAATTCAGGAAATAAACATTTTGTAAATGACGCTACCAACAAGAAACTGTAAAATGTTCGAACAAAACTCCCACTTTCAGATGCCTCATATGGGAGAGATCTCTCGCTATTAGATTGTCAACTTGGAAGGTCTGGGCTGGTGCCATTGTTCCAGTAAGGAAAGACCTGGCATTTCCTTGCATCAGTATAACTGCTGTGCCACTTAACGATTAATTTGTAAATCAAACTAATAAATTTTGGCAATGCATGTTGTAGCCTTCGATGAAGGTAGTGTGCCTCTGTTTACATACAGTTATGTGTTATTTATCTATTGAATGTTTGCTAACTCTGATATTTCAGATTTATTAAATGTAGTATCCCACAATTTGACAATACGCTGTGGGTCGTTGTGGACACTTTGACAGCCACAACTGAGCAATGGTGATATGATGTACAAAGGGAATTAGACTAGTTATTAAATTCGTTATGGTGTTGAATCAGCTGGTAGCAGTTCTTAAATGTTGGTCGGCCGAGATGGTAATAAATTGTTCCAAAGCATTTTCTTGGTTACATCATAATGTTATTTTTACAGAAGTAAATGTAGACACCGGTTCAAAGATGACAATTTGTGCAGCCAAGAGATTTTCAATTTTGTCTGGCAACATCTAAACACTTCAAACATTGTATATTCTCACTTATATTATAGTTAAACTTGTTTAGTTGTCTTGTCTTGTATATATATATTGTTATCAATGTTCTGAATAAACGTTAATTCATTCGTTCATTCATTCATTGGCTATGTAGGCAGTATTAGGTTAACTGGTTTGTTGCAATATGCTTTCACAATTGATCTTTCTAAACAGAAGGTACCTTTCCAAAGAGAAGGTACTAATGTATATATTTAGATGATTATTACAATGCTGGATGGTAATTAGAGCAATTCAAAGAATGATTTAGTAGCAACATTGTTTACCCTGTAATGTTTGTCGGTCTAATAAAGTATTTCACTCTTAAGATAACATGAATTGTATATTACCAGGATAGCATCCCACAGAATGTACATTATGATGTATGCGTGTGTACGTACAAATGAACATTACATAATGTGGGGGGTTTAGTTTGGGGTAGGTACTAGGTAATGTTTAGCTTTGATGCATGTCCAAGTGCAGGTTTCAAACAATTAATAACAGGTGTTGTTAAATTCTTGTTGGTGTATTTGTCAGTCTCAATCAGATACCGATCTTAAATAGTCCCTAATCCTGCATTGTGTATATGGAGTTGGCACAGTGGTGCTTGTGATAATGTGGCAAATGCAGGATTGCAAGAAAACGTTGTATATTAAGCATTGTGTGTTGTGAATGGAGGTTGCTATTGATAGCATGACTAGCATCGTACAATCACCATTTGAATTTCAAGGTACACCTTTAAAAACAGCTATCCAGATTTCTTCAGGAAATACTCGGTGTTAGTAGAATAACTAAACTGACTGTTTAATGAACCAGCTGTGGTTCCACCAAGAGACGTATACTGTTATTTCCTGTGCCGAACGTATCTTGAAATTAGTATGTGAACATTCAGTCCTTTGAATAGCCTTAGGCTAATTTTGAGGACTTGTATAGGGGGCATCATAGCCAGGCTGTTGTCTCTTGAAATACAGACATTTGCCATCTTAGTAATGTGGTGGCAATATGAATTCAGTTGGGGTACACCAGGACATAAGTCCTGCAGTCTACATGGAGAACCATGTGTATGTATAGACATACATATGTAACATGTATGTACATTGTATTGTACAATACTGTTTAGGACTACCATGATGTTAACGAGCTGTAGCGTTGGTGAAGAACATGTTTGTTCACCAGTAGAGGGCGTGCCTGTCTCTATGTACACTGTTTGAGGTGTCCTCCTGGTTGCCATGCAAGTCACATGACACTGTTGCCATGTCATGCAAATTGTGCAACATTCCCATGAATACAATAAAGTTTCTGAAAAATAGTGTGGTTTACATTTTGTCTAGCTTTTAAAGCGTAACGGTCATTACTATGATTTGGTGGGATTTCACTATTCGAAGTGACCTGAATTCCAAGGTCACCATATTACTTGCTATAATTTACTGTTACACAAATAATTTGGGACTGTCCTAGGGTGACCTTAAATGCGAGGTGGCTGTGTACCGAGGTGACCATACAGCGAGGTTATGCCATATTTATAAATGCTCTCTGCAGGTGCACTACTTGCAACATGTCAGACAATACACATTGGAAAACCAAAATTAAATCACATTTTCAGGTAATTGGAACTTGCACATTTACATCTGATCCAAGTGAACAACCTTGCAAACTATTTTCACTAGAAAAACATCTGGTCTGAAAATGGTTTGTATGGAAATGTCGGCAGTACTGCACTAAGGTCACGCCTTGACGGCTTTGGGTTGTTGTTACCTGCACACATCTATCAGTCTTCTTGTAATTAATTTCATAAGAAAGAACTGTTTACACATTACATTTTATTTGGATGCTTATCTCATGATGTTGTCTGACCCACAATTAAACATCCTCATATGACAGATTAGTGGAGCCAATTTGTGACTATGACCGTGTCATAGAATTGTTACCGATTCCACTTCTACAATAGGCTGGTGTAATTTCTGAAGCAGTAGCAAATCAGAGAACACGGCAACCTACACATGGGACTTGTGGCCATTCTTTAAAACACTTTCCCGATTGGTGCAAGCTAATAGCTGACAACCGCAGTTTTTAGACAAGTGACATAATAGCACCATAATTGGATATAAAGAAACCATTCGTGTAAATGGCCCTTAATTTATTGAACATTTCATAAACTAATCACCTGCATAACATTTGGTATTCAACAGTCGCACAATAACTGCACTAGACTTGTATGGTACAAAAACATCATAAGTTCTTGAGTTCAGGTGATATGACTTTCGTTTGTGTAGTAAGGTGATATAAATTGACTTTGCTTGCATAAACAGGCTCATCTGTTAAATACCAACATATATATGTATAACTCAGTAGAGCTCCAAGACAAATAATTGTTACAACTAATGCATTGAATAAGATGACGTGCACAAGTACAGCTGCACCTAAAACATCCTGTATAAAACATTAAGGGCAGAGTGGCAGCCATAGAATGAGCAAAGAATGCTTCGATTAGAAACATACTTCACTTGTGCATCAACACACATCATTTCTTTACTGGCTGCCCTTACACATACCACACGGAGAAGAGACAAGACAGATACACTAACTCCTACTGATGAATACAATCAAATAAGACATACGACACTGCACAAGAACCAGCAATATTTTGTGCAATTCTCAAAATAGTGCCAGCTAACTTCAGACTTACATCCATACCGACCACAACATCAAAAGTTCAGACACAACAGAGATTCATGCACAGACTTGTGCCAGAAATTATGTATAGTTGTCTTGCAGAAAAGCTGGACATGAATATTATAATGCGCATTCTGTGTTTACTGTACATGTTTTAAGTCACAAAAGTATGATATGCATTCTGGTAGTGAACAGTTATAGAAATACAGCAAAATTAAAAACAACTGCGCAACTGTTATTTATAACTCCATTGCGTCAAGCACAGCTAAACAAAACTGGTTTCCTACTGGCCCATCATGCATTGAAGCAAATGTTCAGGCACGCGCAGGTACGCGCCAGCACCCGCAAGCATGCGCTGACACACGCTGGCACGCACAGGCACGCGCAGACACACATAGATACGCAGAGACGCGCACTGATACGAGCAGACACGCGCAGACAAGCACGCGCGCACGCACGCGCACGCACGCACGCGCGCGCGCTCTCACAAAAAATATTGACATGTCATGACCTTGGATATACAACATGAAGTAAATAGCAACAGTGACTTCTGCGCTGATCTGTTGGTATACCACTCCAGAAGAAGGTATATCCACCAATACCTCCTAATGTCAGAAATACTTGCTACACTAGATGCAATGACCCCCACCGATACGGTGTCACTGGTAAATATAATGTCGTGAGATAGTTAGTACTGGTGGTTGGTAATACGTCTACGACTTGTAGGTATTGGTTATAAATACCATTGGGGCCGGCATGCTTGCTGTGAACATGTATTTATGTTGTAATTGATGAGTTATGTATAGCTAAATAAAGCTAAATGTCATTAAGTTGGCCTATTTCAATCTACACATGTCTTGCATTGTTGCTTTGCATAGGAGGATGTATGTGTCAGGGGCGCTATAAATATATAAATATTAAATCTTAATTGGTACTTCCCTCGCTATATACTAAGGCAGTACGTCATTGTGATCATTTAAATGTGCTTGCTCTATCTAGCAGTGTTCGCACATTCATTGCGCGATGATTATTTTGCTTCCTTGTAAATTTTAGATCCCAAAGAAATACATGTTTGGAGAACGCGACCCTAGTTTACCCAGGCGACGGCTAATCTGGTGTGAGGCTTCGTACATTTGTGAACCATTTGAACTGCGGGCAATTGTATTACTGTGATTGGAGGTTTTATTGTGACTGGTTTAACATTACTTCCACCACTCTCTCGATGATGTGAAACTGGATCCATCAGCAAGGACAGGCCAAGACGAGTGAGATTCCTACAAACTGTGAGTAATCGATCGGAAGAGCACGGCAGTTCTAACAGCCTACCGACCTTAAGTGCTACCATATGGCCAAAGAGCTTGAAACCACAACACAGTGATTGTTATTTGCCCAAAATTGAAAGATGGGTTTGTACAGCGATAGAGCTTGTCCATATCTCGATAGGCACTACACATTTCACCTCTGGGGCCCCATGCTGTTCCAAGATCCCCTATCTAACTAGCCTGGTGCGCCACGGTGACCAGTATCCGTCGGATACCTCGAGTAGGTTGTAATGGGAGTCTTGTTTCAGACAAGATAGGGTATGTTGTTCTCCTCTTGATCCTCTCCTTTCCACTCAAAACACAACCCAACCTTCCATTGACATTACGTTCCACTCACAACACACCGCAACCTTCCATTGACATTACCTTCCACTCACAACACACCCCGACCTTCAATTGACATTACATTCCACTCACAACACACGCCGACTTCCCGATGACTTTACGTTCCAATCACAACACACACCAACCTTCCATTGACATTACGTTCCAATAACAACACACCGCAACCTTCCATTGACACTACGTTCCACTCACAACACACCCAACCTTCCATTGACTTTACGTTCCACTCACAACACACCCAACCTTCCATTGACACTACGTTCCATTCACAACACACCAAACCTTCCGATGACATTATGTTCCACTCACAACACATCCCAATATTTTAATGACATTACGTTCCACTCACAACACACCCAACCTCCCATTGACACTACGTTCCACACACAACACATCCCGATCTTTCATTTACATTTACCTTCCACTCACAACACACACCAATCTTCCATTGACATTTCGTTCCACTCACAACACCCCCAACCGTTCTTTGATATTACGTTAAACTCACAACACACCCAACCTTCCATTGACACTACGTTCCACTTACAACACACCCCGACCTTCCGATGACATTATGTTCCACTCACAACACATCCCAAACTTTTGATGACATTACGTTCCACTCACAACACATCCCAGTCTTCTGATGACATCACGTTCCACTCACAACATACGCCAATCTTCCGATGACATTACGTGATGGGAAGCGCAAGGCAATTGCACAGAAGCAACACTGCAAGAAAGAAATAATACTTACGCAAAATTACACTGTCAC